>CABIKL010000910.1:0-18146 GCA_902196195.1 Aptinothrips rufus | reverse complement strand
GCAGCAGTTGTCTCCCCAGTCACTAGTAAAGATGGCGGACTAGGCGGGACAGCCAGCGCGTTTCTTTGCCAGAGTATGCAGGTCTTGTGGAGGAGCGCCCAGAGCGTAGGCAAGCCAGCCACGCGCGCGTGTGGCGGGCGAGCCTACCCGGACATCGCCGGGCGCCTCACCTGGAGGTGCGGAGAGTAGTGGAGGGAACGGCGGGGCGCAGCGCAGTGCGAGGTCAGCGGCAGGGGCGGGTCCAGGGCAGTGTCCAGGGGGGGCAGCGCTGGTCATCAGCGGCTCGCTCTCGACGGGATGTCCTCGGCCTCGTCCAGGTCGCCGCCGTCGCCTTGGACAGGAGAAATGAACGCAGCCGCTGCTAGTTCAGTGTTGCAGATGCATGCGCTAGATAGTGACCAGGATGAAAGCTTCTCGAAATGTTGTTTGTTTTCTTCAATAGAAAACGGCACTGACCATGTCGTAAATGTAAAGGAATGTTTTATGCCGTTGATGCAAATTTTACATTGAACTTCTGGGTCTCTTTTTTAAAAATATACATAATTTTAGAAACAAGTTCGATTTGTGTACAGAAAATCCAAAACTCACATTATGGGGCAATGCAGCAAAAAAAATGATGTTATTTTGAGACCTGTTTCCAGATGATCAGAAAGCTACGAAATGCGTTTTGGAATATGTCTCAAAATAACCTAAGAAAATAAGTTTATTTTTCACCCTTGGTCTCTGGGTTTTCCTTTTCTGCGTGTGCCCTGCTCTTCCACAGCTGGTGAGCAGGCCACTGAACTTCCACGCCTGCTGGCGGGTCTGCCCGAGGGCGAGGGGAGCGCCCACCTCTCTGCCCGCCTCTCTGTCCGCCTCGCGTGGCACCTGTTTCCGTGATGAGATTGCCCGCCCGGCCTGAGCCTGTCAGCCCTAAACGTGTGCGCGAGCGAGGGACGCTCTCAAGGGCCACCAAAACAGGCGAAGAGAAGGGGTGGAGGATGGAGCAGGTGTCTGCTCCCGTTTCAAAGAGAGCCAATGAATGAGAGCCAGCAGCCAGCCATGAGTCAGGTGATTCCACGGCTCTCTCCCTGCCAGTGCGTCTAGAGTTGACTCCCACCACTGCACTGCTCGGCGGACAGGGAAGAGACCCACCAAATGCCGTCCGATGACCTGCCTCTGCCTGTCCCGCCACCACCACCCACCAACCACCAGGCCCACCCCCACGAACCGCAAAGTTACCCGAAGAAGAAGCTGAGCACGCAGCCATACGCCATGTTGGACCTGTACGTTCCGCATTAAAAGTCTCCCTCGCGTGGAGTAGAGTTCTCTTTGATTATGGGCAATAGAAAGGCAGGGACAGCGCGCATCATTGTTACTAATTATTACAAGCGGAAGCGACACTGTCTCGGCATCGCGCTTAAAAGAATGACATCGACTTACATATCGATTGAGTGTGTTCATTTGTTTTATCCGTGGAAGTAGTGCTAGGGGTGTCCGCGCGAACATGCACCACACAGAAAGGCGCGGAAAGGAGGGCAACAGAATGGTAGCAGGGGATGGGGGTGGGGGGTGGGGTCAGGGGTGGGCTGGGGGGGGGGGGGGGGGGGGGGGGTTCGTGTGGGCCTCCCACCCTCCTCACTAGTTAATAGCATGTCGCGGCGGACCCCGGAAGAGACAGTTTATACGAGTAGAGAAGAGGACGTGGTTGCAACTAGTTCAAGAATCCTCATGGATCACCGGACACTGCAGCGTTTGAGAAACGAAACAATCGTGTTTGTGATGTGATCCTGAATGGCTGTCACTCCGGCGCGGTGGAGGTGGCGTGGAATGATCTCTCCGCGTGGAGGTTCTAATCGACGATAAGTGGTAACACTGCCAAGCTTGTTACGAACACCAGCAAGTGCGAAAGAAAGAAATAATGAAAGATACATAGAGAGAAAGGAAGAAAGAGGGAGAGAAAGAAAAAAGAAAGAAAAAGAACTGAAGAAGAAAGTTTAATTTTCTTTAATATTTAAGAGCTATGTTTCTTGTTTCGAAGCCACAGTCTCCTCCGAATCAGCTTCAGTAGCATCGCTTGAAAATTAACGCAGCAATAATCAAACCTTAAACCCAAAAACGTTACAGTTTCGTTCGAACGCACAACACGAGGGTGTGGGGGCCGGGACCGCGCAGGGTCAAAACACAGGGCATATTCGGATCGTTCACTTCGTCGCGTGACTGCGAGTCCCCCCCCCCCCCCCCCCCCCCCCCGCCCTCGCCCCCGCACCCGCCCTGCACCGCCCCGACGAAAAGCGTGATATCCATCCCCAAATAATCGGGCGACTGTAGGGCCGCTGCTGCACGTCGACGACTACGGCTGTTAACTTCCAAGAGTGCCGCCTTGGCTCACAGGAAACACAAAACCCAGAAACCAAGACAAAATAAAAACAATTTCTGAAGTTCAATTTGAGACTTGTTCCAAACTTATTTCCTTGCTTCCTAGCCTTTTTGCAAATAGGTCTCAAAATAACATTCAAATTGATTTATTTTTACCCTTGCTGCGTCAGCCGAGTGCTCCGGCTGCGAGTCTCAGGTGGTCCACGTGTCGAGAAGCACGTGCAGGGGTCTGGAGTTCGCTGGAGAAACCGCATGAGATCACGTAGCCCGGGCAGCGAGTTGGGAAGTGCCCGGGGGGGGGGGGGGGGGGGGGGGTAGCAAATTGCACCTCTCCTTATGGTTCCCAGAGGCGCGCTGCACTGCACTGCACTGCACAGGAGTGAGTTTGGTCGACTCGACAGACGGCCCGGGGCGCGGCGTTCACACGCTGGGACTTGACAAACACAGTCATCGCGCCTAATGTCCTAGAGCAGCCACTAAACGACGTGCAAGCCCAGAAACGAGCTGGGCAACGTGCGAGTGAGCACTGGAAAAAAATCTGTCCTTCACCACATAAAATGTACAGAAAGTTGGGTACAGAAAATGCACGGACATTCTGTACCAATTTTCTGTACACTCCATAAGAAAGTATGCACCGATACCACAGAAAATGGAACAGAGGTTCTGTACTTTTCCTGGTATGGAGCGTCCGGGCAAATTGTTGACCAGACTGTTCTGTAGTAAATTCTGTGTTTTTTTCTAGCAGTGGATGGAGTCTTACGGAGCTTGGGAGAGTGCGAGAGAGACATTGCACTCTCACAACCTCCACAAGACTCCGTCTCACTCGCACGTGCCTCAGTCCGCCCCTGCCCTGCCTGGACCAACAACCCCCAGTCCAACCCGATGCCGTGCGGGCCCGCCTACCCTTCCCTCGCGGGGCGCCAAAGCACGTCGCATTCGTCAAACTGATACCCTGCGGTACCCTGCGCTTCTGAGACGCGAATGATTCTCAGACTGGGAGCGTCGTGCACAAGTTGCGCAACGCAACGCATTGGACGCTCGTTCGATCGCGTCGCACCTGCCCACGATGCTCCACCTGCACGCGAAAAACAGTTCATTTTTCTGGCCGATAATACCTAACCATGACAGTCGAAATCAGCAATGGTACAACAGAGAATCAATTATCTGCTATGCTTAATCTTTGCTGAATTACAGCAGGCCTCGGCTGCGTCTCGAGATATTAACATCCTATGCTGGGACCAATCATTGAAATCGTTCGCGGGGCGGTGATGGATGATGGCATATACATATCCAGAACAAAGTAGGGCCCACCTGTTCAGTTGAAACGCTGCATTTTCTAAGGTGCATAGGATGTGTACAATGGATGATCGCGAGACAAGTAGATTGGCGTTCAAGCCAAATTCGCAGCTTCCTGCTTTAAGGGGCCATTCACAAAGTACGTGACCGATTTTAGGAGGGAGGGGGGTTATCCTCATGTCACGGCCCTATCCCCAATACATGGTGAAGTTAGGTTAGATTGGTTACGTATGGGGGCAGGGGTCAAAAAGTGGCCTAAAATCGGTCACGTAGTTTATGAACGGCCCCTTATCAGTGTGTACTTCCTTCTGAAATGGCAGTTGTGCCGGCGAGATGCCCCCTCCCGAGACACCCCTCCCAGTTCGCTCCCACGTCCACGCTCACCCCCTCCCAATGCCACCCCTGCGCAGGTCACGGATTGGCATGGGGAAAAGGGGGGGGGGGATGTGAATCACTCCCACTGAGGGGAGGAAGCGGGGAATGGGATAATATGTGTGGAGAGCAGAAGTAGCATCGTTGAACCTTTGAGTCATAAAGGTGCGCAAAGTTTCAGACAAAAGTCGGAAAAATAATCCCACGCCTGTACCCTTTCAAGATATTCGAACGAAACGCCGAGACTTGCCTTAGTGTATTTGCAAACATGGAATGTTTGTTGTGGGCGGCCTGCAGAACCCCGCTTTCGAAGTAAATCCACCAAAATTAAAAGCGACGTGAAAAGTCAGTCGTACCTGATCACAACCCTGAAGCCCAGCTCAAGAAGTAAAATTCTGAAGAAGTAAGCAAGTTTTTCAAATGAATAGTGGCATATCGTCTCGATTACTCCCAGTATAAACTGAAAACGACTTAAAACTGTCAAAAAGATGACGTTAAAACCATACAGATACTTACTCATGACAAGAGTTGAACTGAACAGAGTGACCTTGACCGTAGCAGACGACGCTCCATTCAGCACACCTCCCCACCCTCTGACAACAGCACAAGAACTGTTCAGCCCTCTTGAAAACACCGAGCTCACCGCCGAAAGTCTCTCTGAGAATCACACTTCACAAGAAAACTATCATCGAAATGATTTGCCACTCCGAGCCCAAGAGCTAATTCAATACTCAACACTTCTTAACGAATGTCATTGTGATCGTCCCAACATGTGTTGAAAGGGTCCGAACGAACCCACCCGAACGCGACGGCGCCCCTTCGCGCACTAGACGTCCAAAATGGAACGCCTTGCTTCGGCTGCACTCGGGGGCTGTCGGCTCTCGCCGGGCGATGGCAGCGCGCCGTCGAGAGTTGCGGCGGTTGCGGAAACTTGTCTACAGACGACTTGCTCTCTCGATCAATATACCTCCTCGTCGGTCCATCTCTCCTAGTTAGCGACCGTGCTATGAGCTTGGGGGAGAAAGGGGCTTTAAGAACAGGCCAGGTTGGCCGAGTAGAATGTCCCCCTCTTCTGGTCTTCTCGGCAACGTCAAGGCGGGGAGGGAATGCCAACACGTGGTACAATCACAAAGGTGTAATAAACGGTTTTGTTACAGTGCACCAGTACTTTTTTGTTGCTGCCATTTTTTTAAACTAGGATACTCATAGTTTTCTTAATCGTCTGTGGCTTATGACAGGCTGTCTTCATGGCTGAAACAAAAATCTTAAAAGCATTTAAAGGGGATGTAAAAATGCAATCAAAAACCTCTGATTTGAGTTGTTCATTCAATATATTTCAGAAATAGTATAAGACTAACAGTTCAGATGCAATCTACTTCAAATTATCATCAACAATTCCTTTTTCAGCTTTTAATCTTTCCACTTCCTTATCTATTAGCATGTCCATATCTGCCAAAGGCTTGTAATAATTATGAGTTACTTGCGCGCCTGTGAGGGCAGATACCAGACATAAAAATGAAAGTGTGAGAAACTTGGGCCATGATTGTCCATACGGCATTGCTCAGTCTAAAATTACAACCAATCTAAAATTATACTATTTCCTTTACTTTCTTCTTTCCTAGGTACTCGTTCACTATAGCTTCAGCTCTCTCAGATGCTACCCTTCGCTTGAAAGTTTTATCTGTAAAGTAAAAGAAAAAACACAGAATTAATTTTTAAACTACTAACACGTAATGTTACAAGACAGCATACTGAACTCTATAAACTCTAAACTAAAATCATACACGACAATGACAATATTCAAAAAATCTTCAGTAGCAGCAATAGATGGCAATAGCAAAGCAGAGAAGGACTTACAAAAATTAACTTCTCCAACGTGCCAATTGATCATAGTATATTCCAGAGCAGCTCCAGCAAGAAAAAACACAGGGAGTAAAATGTAATCTCCAAATATTTTGTAGCCAGGGAAATTAAGGATCAGGCGAGCCAGTCGCTTACTACGAAACCTTGACATTGATCATCTGCAATAAAACGGTCTGGAGTTAACTCTGTACAAGTTTAGCACTTGCGCAACAACTTGACATTTTAAATATAGTATGGTTAACATCACTTGGAGGGAATAAAGGAATTTATAATCGGACTGCAAAAGCGAAACTAAAATAGGTATTTATAGAAATAACAAAATCATTGATTCATTTGGTTTATTTAATTGCTTTCAATAAAACATAACCCCTATAGTCAATATGAATGGACTTTTCACTTATTGAAGGAAGTGAAAACACAGAGGGTACTCACGTAATTCAGGAACAGCACTTATAGGTATAACTGGAGCAAAAAAGTTTCCTTCCAGACTTTCCAAAATTTCCTAAAATTTCAGGAAATTTTCAAGCCCAAGCAAATTCAGAAAGAAAAATTGTGGATATGAGAAATCTATAATGTTGTATAGTACAGTCGCCTACAGAACGTTGGTAGACAGAGGATCGTTAGGAACTTCCCTCGTTTTCATATTATATTTGAATACACACACAGCAGCATTTGGGAGCAGGGCATGTTCTCTTAAAAATAGCTCTTACAGCCATCCTCACTCTCACCTTGTCTCTCGTAAATCTATGTGATGCAACCTAACCTAACGCAATGAACAAAAGTGTGAAAAACTAAGGTATTGACAAATATTTTGCAATGGAATCCTTCCCTACTCTTTGTCTCTTTGCGCTTTGATACGCGCTGCACTTAAAATTCTTCGTAGAGACCTGACGATTTTGGGCTATACATCCTAATTAATGCATAAAATTGCAAACATAATACATATAGAGCTTGTGCATATTACCTCTCATTGCTCTGTGGTATGGTACGATATGATCCGCCAGTTAGAGGAATGCAGAGCAGGTGCCATAGATTCGCTTCAATTCATGGTTGCTGAATCAAGCAGGAGGGCACAGAACCTAGCTCTTAGTAAGCATAGAGATGTTCAGAATGTACATTCCGCTGGAGTCAACACTTTGGACGTGGATGCAGATGGGCGCTAGTAAGTTAAAAAAAAACAAAAAAAAACCTTTTTAAGACACTTGCATGGGAGCTTCTAAGTAAAATTATGAGCTAATATACAAATTTAGAAAAAAAATGTGAATGGTGTAGTATAATTAGATCATCTGTTTTCAGCCTTTTGTCTGGTTCCTCTGATGGCAGTATTTACATTCATGACCTTTTTAATTTCACTGGGTCTCCAAGCTTCACAGCAAATGTGGAACACATTATTGAAAGAAATCATAAAAATGCCCACCAATATAGTGTCGAGTGTGTCCAATGGTATCCCCATGACTCCGGGCTCTTTGTCACTGGAAGCATGGACAAAGTTCTCAAGGTGTGGGACAGCAATTGCATGAGACCTGTTGAAACAGTGAAATTTGAAGGACGAATCTTTCAAGTTCACATGTCACCTATAGCAGCTTCAAAATGTCTAGTAGCAGGTACATGTCATTTATTTTTACAGATCATGTTTCCTATTTATGATATGAATTGCTTATAGAACTGTCTTGTTTTAGTTACAGGGTCGGAAAGCAAAGTGAGACTTGTAGATCTCAATACTGGTTCATGTGCTCATGAACTGCGTGGGCATGAGAGCGCTGTTCTCACTTGCCGATGGTCGCCGCATGAGGAGTTCTTACTTGCAACCGGAGGCTGCGATGGAAGAATTATCCTATGGGATGCACGAGCTGCCAATACTGCTCTTCGAGTCCTTGACCAAAATAATGGAAAGATTTCTTATACCAAGAAGAACAAACTGAAATCACATGATGGAGCAGTTAATGGATTATGTTTCACTGATAATGGTCATAACTTAATATCCCTAGGTTTGGATGCCAAAGCAAAGCTGTGGAATATGACAACATTCAAGAGAGAGGATGTAGATTTTGGTGTAATCCCTTCTGAAATCCGAAAATGCATCCAATTTGATGTTGCTGGCCGTAATAGTCAAGAACTGATGTACATTCCCTCTGATGGCAAAATACTTGTTTATGAAGTGCAGACTGGAAAACGTGTGAAAGTGTTGCAAGGACATTACAATATAGTCAACTCTTGCAAGTATAATAACCTTCATAATGAACTTTATAGTGGTGCAAATGACAGAAGTGTCTTAATATGGACCCCTGACCGTATGCAAGAAGAAGCATATGAAGATCATGTAAATATTCGGAGTGGCACTACTCAGGGTCGCTCTAGGTTTGTAGATTTTACAACTCAAGATGCGTGGAGTAGTGATGAAGATTAATCTTATTATATCTTCTTAATATAAATATACCTTACTTTTGCAAGTGAAAATTTGTTTGGCTCCGACTGTTCCTCTAGTATTGTTTTAATTTTCACAACTTTTGACATACGAGGTATCATGGAAACAGGGCTGAATAGTGTGTAGTTTTAAAAAACAAGTATCAGTGGTGAAGCATTTGATTTTAATGAGATCACATAACTAAACTCCAGATTGAAAAGCCAAAGCATAAGATGCAACTCAGTGATAATGCTGCTATATGACAAGGAATCTGTAAAGAATATGTGAGAAAAAGACACAAAAGGTACATTGATTTCAGAAGAAAATAAGCAAACTAGAAAGTTCTGAACTATCAGTTATAAAAAAACCTGAGTCATCCAGAAAATTGGAAACCAAGTATGTGATTTGTCTAATGGACCTTTGTTCATAAACATATGAATGAAATTATCACACACATAGCAAGGTAGTATGATTACCTTTCGTAAGACAAACAAAAAGAAGGTAACGAGATAGCATGGAAGTTGATTCTCACGAATTAACATCTAAAACACAACCTCTGCAATATTTTTGGAAGTAATTCAGTCTCAATTTTTTTTATTAGTCCCAAAGAAAAGAAAGAAACAGAAAAGCGTATCAAAACTTCATGATCAGCAAAAACTACAACAATGATAACTGTTCCCTGAGTGTCACCCAAAATTAATTTACTGGTCCCAGCATTAGCAAAGAGTTGCTACCTGAATCTGAATTTACAAAATGGCATAACACATGCAACTTCAATCATTTCCCGCTAAACAGTATAAAACTCTCAAATCAACAACTATGCCGCGCTATATACAAACACATACCATACAAATAGTAGTACAGAATTACACATCCAGTGTACAAAAAAGATATTACAAATACTGGTAGGCCACAGACTTAAATGTCTTTGCGACTTATTTTAACAAGCTATAAAAAAACAAAGAAGATATAATAAACGCATGTCAAAACACATGTCAGGCTTGTTATTCTAAAACATGCTCAACCTAAAACATGACTAGTGTCAATACACAAGAGATTCAGACCTATATCAATCTAATTCGAATGGGTTCCTATCAATTTGAATAAAACATAAAACCATAGAACAAAAAAAAGTTAGTATCAGAAAATGTTGGATTGAGCCATGTTTTACCAACAAAGGGATTTGGATCGTAGTTAACAATCCTATCAGTATTAAGTGCATGTTCAAGTGATTTTCATGCACTGAAGCAATTGAAACAATTACAGCAAATGACAGTAGAATTAATAAAAGAGCATCCATCATAATCAGTCAAAGAAACAAAACTGATATTTGTGACAATGGTGATGAAAACACATCAATGGCAAACCAGCAACATTCACCCTTATCAGAAAGCATTGCAAAATAAAATAAAAATTTATCAAATACATATGAAACAACCTTAAAAGTTTGTACCTGTGGAAAAGTCAGTCCACTGAATAGACATGATTAAGACTGATGCAGTCCTGAAAAGGCTTGAAATTAATTAACTAGGGTACTGTCTCACACAAGGAACCATGTTGATTCAGAAAATTTGACTGCACTGCAAGTAATCTTAATCAACACATGCGTGCGCAGATATATGTTGCCCCCATGCAAATATTTCTTTGACAAAATATAGCAAAGTGCAATCAAGCAAGTGCTAAATATAGTTCTGAAAGATAAAATAATACAAAATAGAAAACTTGAAGTGTACACAACACAAAGAACTTACTGCACACAGAAAGTGAAACACCCGATGAATTTACGTTCAGGGAAAGGTTTAAAATACACAATAGCTTTTTTCTCACCAGCAAGATTTGAAAATAGCAAAATAGAAAAGAAAATGAAATGCACTTTCTAGACAAGAAAAACTGCATCTGCTTATGTGTTGACCACAGTTGAGGATATCCTGCCTGACTTATCAGTACCAACAATAACCACCATCACAGCCAAACAGTTATCACTATTGCTGCACATACAGCAATTGATGACTTTGAACAAAAGCAAGAATTCACAGCAAAATATTTTTCATTAAAAATACAGCCTTGTGATTTAATTTGAATGTACAACATTCACAAATACCGCCATGAAACAGAAACATTGTTTTACATCCATGGAATGATCTCACTAGACAGGAAAATGATTCAGTAGTGTGATGAAGACAATCCAAATGTACATTCGCCTGTCATTAAATAACATGCTGAATGATGACATTAGAAACAGAAGAGAGAGTTCCTACACTCAACCCATAAGCATTAAAAAAAAAAAAAAAAAAAAAAAAAAAAATGTACAAAATAATACACTTTGCCATTAATTTAGAAAGAATATTTGCAAAACTGAATTTCAAGTTAAAACACTTATCTTTTTGGAGTCTGATGGCAGATGATTGGCTACATACAACTCTGTATAATTCACTTATAAAGAATAGAGAGTAAATTTTGACAAAGACTAAAATATCCACAAGTTGGGCCACAGTAATCAAGTAGCAACTAGGAGATTGCAGATTAGGGAAAAGTTGTAGTTGTTCAATAACAGAAGTAAAACAAAAGGGGGTTTCAAAGTATGTGGAATTTGATAACATAAAATATAATTTAACAAAAATTTATGATTAGCAAAAAGTTATTATACCTAAAAAAACAATAAGATATCTGTTTTAAAGAGCTACTATCTTCGTTTTTTTTCTTTTCGCTTCTTTTCCTTTTTGTTATGAAGCTTCTCTTCATCAGAATCATCCTCAGTTGAAGCAGTGAATGAGTGAAGGAGATTCCTTCCCATCATTGGAACAGAACGGTCCAGAGGTAGAGAACCATTCATGATACTTTCCTTGACACCACTAGAATGGTGCAAAATGCCAAAGTCTGGAGAGGCACAAGGACTTTCATCCATTGATATTGGGGAGGCAGGAGGATTCTCTCCAACTGAATTCAGAGGGCTTCCTGAACGAACTTGAGGAAAGAACACAGATCTAGGTGATGTCGAAGGACTACTAGATGGGGAACTTGATCCAGAATCATTCATAGCAAAACTGTAAAAAAAATAATCAAGATTTAAAGTTTTAGGTAGATAAAGAAATTGAAACAAAAGAAAAAATATATATTCTCACTTTAATGTCCTTTGACTGGAGAGAAGAGTGCCAATTCCTCTACTTCTGGTTGGTGTTGGGGGTTTAAACGGAGTTGAACTAGCCAAAATATCCATCTTGCCGTCACTTAAAATGTGTCCAACTTCAAGTTCATCTAAATAACGGATATTTGTTAGTATAAAAAATTTGCAATTTGCACAAGAATTTTTAATAAGATTAAGCACTCACCATCTGAAATCTGCATACTCCATGCCTTTGAAAGGGGCTGAACAGGAGTCGAACCATTTGCTAGCCTCCTCCTCATTTGAGACTTGGAGCCAAACAGAGATGACACAACCGGACGCCGCATGACTCTTCTGTCGGAACGCCCACATTTTCTTCTGACCACCTCTGTCATCTTCAGTGGCACAGACAAGAGGAAGATGAGCAAGTTGAGGATGGCCATAAGGCCAGTCAAGGCCATATGCTGTTAAACAGCAAGGGGTGGGGAGAGCTTAGTCGGCCGATTGGGAGTTAAAAGTGCGTGCACCAGGATTAGGAAGAAGTAAGAGGAGGTGGTCGAGGAATTTTAGGGAAAATCATACCTTGGGAATATGAAGGATTCAGAAAGATAAATGTGTGTCTAAATCTGTTTTGCACATACTATCATAAAATCGAACGTGAAAGCTATACTTTAGCCTCTAATCAGGATACAGAAGATGCACCAAAGACATTGTCTTCGAAAGGTCAATTGATAACAACTAAGAAAAATTTCCCCGTACTTCTGTTTTTGTCAGTCAGCAATACCCCAGTATCCAATAACCCCCTGCAATAGTCACTCGGGAAACTAGCAAATAATGCAATGATAGGAAGGGGGAGGAAGGCAAAGCGGACAAAATACAGAGGGAAGTGATCAGTCAAAGTGAGTACTCACCGGAGCCTTGATGTTCGATCCAGGAGCTAGATTTCTCTCACGGCGCTCATGCCACATTCTTTGAAGCCGAGGCTGAGACAGAAGTTTATCTACACTTGGTCTTTTCAGATGATCAGGAGTAATCATTTCTGAGATAATACCTTTCAAATCATTTGAAAGATCTGTTGATAAAGAAAAGAAGTGAAAACCAACTATACCAGCAATTTCAGATCTAAAAGAACGCTAAGGAAACAATTGAATGTCTACATACGAGTCGTTTTTTGAAGCGGTATTTCCCCACGTCTCAAGCTCTGCCAATCATCACCACCTCTTGGCATCACAATGTCTGCTGCCAACTCTAATATGCATAAACCTAGACTGAAAACATCTACAGCTGGTGTGCAAGGTCCTCCAGTCAGAAGTTCTGGAGCCAGATACCTCCCATCTCCCTCTACAACATTTTTGGGTGGCATAACATCCTAGGAAAAGCAAAATTTTAAAAAAAGGAAGTATTAGTGAATAAAATATACAAAAGAGGAAAGGCTTCAAAAACCTACTTAAAACTTAAAAATTTACCTGAGACATATCAACGAGCAGCCCAAAGTCGGCAAGTTTGCATACTCCTTCTGCTGTCATCAGAATGTTCTCCAGTTTAACATCAACATGGACTAGTCTATTGTCATGAAGATTTTTAAGACCCTAAGTGAAAATAACATTGAAAAATATTAATTATGGCACTGTGCAACAAAATTGAAAATAAATTCATAGTTAAATCAAATCAAATAATCATACCAAGAGCAAGTCCAGCAAAATTTCCCAAACTTTCTCTTCTTCGATATTATGATTTGTTTCGGCGTATGCTTCTAGTGATGTGTGACAAAACTCAAGCCACAAATACAATTTTGCTTGCTCTTCCCAAGCATTGAACAAGCGAATACAATTAGGATGAATAGGGATCATTTCATGCTTGCGTACTTCTTCAAATCTCTTTAATCTGTTAAGCAATTATAGTTTTTGGATCAATGTTTATATTGAAATGGAAATCAAATTGAAAAATCAATTTTAACACATACCTTTCTGTGTCATTATGGAAGGTATCTTTTGATACTTTTATAGCATAAACATGCTCATCTTCTCTGCTTATAACTCTGTAAACTTTACCAAAGTGGCCTTCGCCGACTTGGGTAACATCTTTAAATACCTGGTCCATGTAGTTTTCTTTTCGCCGTCTATCATACAAACCACTAAGTGGTAAGGCTGTGATACGTTAAGGAAAACACAAGACAATCAAACCCAAAAATTTAGGTAATTGAATTTGATACATTACATTTCTTGCTGATGTTGCATCTCTACCAGACAATCTCGATTTAAAAAAATAAAAATAAAAATATTAAAAAATACAACAAAATTGTGTAGCTCACAATAAAAAAAACATGACAAAGTATGGTTTGCAGGCAATCCACAAGAATGATTCACGGAAAAAATAAGATAGGAATCGTAATGTTTTGTAAACATTATTTAACATTGTGGTAAAGCACAATCAAGGTATAGACAACGTCCCAACTACTGTTGCTGTTGCTATTTAATTTCATAACATGAAGAGCATATATTAGGAACAAAGCACAAGAGAGAAATAAGCGAAAAAAAAGGATACATTTAGACCGGTCCTGCTTAAAAGTAACCAGCGAAGCCTCTGTTTGTATTCTAAACCATGGAGAGAATTTCACCGGAGTCTTGGGAGGAACTGGTGTCTTTGTAGTGGTCTCAAGATCCTGAAAGAACAAAATAATTTCTGTAAAGTCCAAGAACAAGAAAGATGTGACCCAAAACATGGAGAGCAAGGGATAAATTTTATCAAAAGCATCTGAATAGGAGAAATGACAACAATGAATAACAACAAATAGCCGGCACGACCACTTGTTATGACAGAGAGGTTAGTGGCCGCTCTAACAATAAATGAATTGAAGGACCTGACGAGCTAACTGCAGTCGGCGCTATGTAAAAATGACTCTTGAGTGAAAATTTGGGTGTAAATATAACTCAGCATTGACTGTAACATTTTAAAGTTAGTAAGAAAACAAGAGCCGGATCATGGCCTACAAACCTTCTTTCGCTGAAAAGAATCCTCAGCTTCGAAGGAGAGACAATGTCCGAAGATACTTCTGTGGTCCTCCAAACAAAGAGAATCTTCTTTAAGAGCCATTTTGATGCACTTAAGCACCAATACAACACAGCTATTTAAATTTCAGGTATGGTTGACACATATCTAATCACGGACAAGAACGGTATCGACTTTCGTTTTAAAACCCACAATATCCATTGTGCTCAAGCAAACGTGCCAGCGCTGTGATTGGCTCCAGCATGCATCATGCATGAACATCCGACGGGCACTCTCAGAAATGCTCAGCGTTAGGAACCATCGTTAGTTCATTTCCTGGCCGCATGGGGCTCTGATTCGCTTCGACTCCACGCTCCAGCGGAAGTGTATCTGTTCGGTACGCGCGGGATTCGAAAAGGCAAAACGTTTATACACAGTATGAGCAGTATGAGGTAGAGTCGTAGAGCCTGCGAGTGACGGCTGAGCCTGACCATTAAAGACTGAAACTAAGAAAGCCTTTTATCAGCGAGAAATGCTCTATTATTCCTTTTTTGGTGGAGGTGTGAGTGGGGACGGTTTTTGGTCGCGGTCGGGCAAGCTCTCAATCCACCATCCTTCATAATGCCAGTTTGTTCAAAGCTGTTAAACCTAGCAAATGATTTCCTGAAAAGGGCTGGATCGTGAAATTATGCATTTTCGGGAAATAATGTGCAGGATGATAAAAAAAAGAAAACGGATTTGGAAACTGAGTTCAAATATATTTTTTCACATATATTTACAAAATAAACTTGTACTAGTGTGGTGATGGTTTTCATTTTTAATATTAAGGGGTTCCGGTGAGTGGGTATCAGGCTTTTCCAAATGCAACTTCATTCCACTTCCATTTCCTATTGAATTTTAGACGGAAGCAATTCTTATTTTGAACAATAACTTCAGCAGAAGTACGAGACATCTGTCACTGAAATTGCATTTGAAAAATGAATGAAACTCAATACTAGCAGTAAAATACGTAACAATCATCTCCTTCATAAATATCGGACTGCATAATTCAATTATTAAAGTGGCACTTACATAAGAAACACTCGGCAATCAAGTAAGTCTTTGAAAACCAACTCACACTATAATGGAAACTAATAAACTTGCACAGGAACACATAAATGTTGAAAACATCTTAGCTTTTTAACTTTTTTTTTGAAATGATTTTGAAATTTTGCATGAACACAATTACATGATTTTAGCATTATAAAACTTCAATAAAAAACTAGAGTTTTGAGATGATAACTGTTAAGAATAGAACAGAAACTGAGCTGTACATCTATCATGGAAGAAAAGGGTGCAAAAATCAGGTGGAAGTTTCATGGTGAAGTCTCACAAAACTCCCAAAGTTATTGCCATTTGTGCCCAGAATAGCAGTACAATGCCCAGTGTAACAAACAAAAACAACTAAAAATCCATTTTAAAAAAAACATCACTCCTAAACAAGATGTTTTACTACTCTCAAATAAAAGAAGTTCAAAAAGTAAATGAAAACATCAGGAATATTGACACAATAGATATTTCAGAATTCATGTGTAAGCATTTTTATAGTGCTTTGTGTAGGTACAAACCAATTATCCAAACTGTGAGCACATGCAATGATGATCACACAACATTTCCTGCTGGATATGTTTCTACCACAATTTTCTTATATTTTCACAGCAAAGTAAATGGAAAGAAAAACAAAACAATTTGATTGACTGGATCATAAGGCAATGCAATAACTCAATATCTCCCATCACACACAAGTAAATACAATGTGTAAAAAAAAAAAAGTATTGTACATGTCAGCAAGTAAAACCCAATATAGAAATAAATTAACAGCAATCTGAATCTGTCCTTAATGCTCCAGTCAAAAAGGAACAGAGACTGACAAAGAAGAAAAAAACGGAAGGAATCAACACAAATTTACAGGAGCAAAGAATGACTAACCTACATTGTGACAACATATCCAACACACTTATGACTATCTTAGCCACTACAACAACAAAGTTACAAACTAAATGTTCTTAGTAGTAGGCAAGGAAACATGTCATTTGTCCTTTAATGGAATCTTTGAGGTTTGTCCAGCGCAGATGAGATCCTTGCGACTCGGGGAGGCGGCAAAGTAATTTGTGCAACAAAATAAATTCTAGCACATGTAGGGACAGCATTAGTCCTAATGGCTACAACATATATACAATTGAGCACATGGGCATCGTTTTGGCACTTCATTTTACTACAACAAGCCTCCCAATCCTTAAGCAAGACATACATTACAAGTTTCTCCTGCCATCACAGCAGAGACGATCAAATCACAATGCATTGAGGCAAAAAGCCAAATAAGTCGCTGAAATGTCACTGTACATTATTTTAGTTAGCAGTTACTTCCGCTGTAGATGAAGGTCCTATTTGGAGTTGTCTTCACAGTTATTTGATGAACTTGATGCTGAGGAGTCTGCTGATTCAGTAGTGTTTGATGAGTCGCCGGCTCCGGCTGCAGCTGCTGCAACAGCAGCGGCTGCCACCACTAATGAAGCAGCTTCTGAAGATGTTGACGAGGCAACTGAATCGGGATCAGCCAACCTCCGAACAACAAGTTCTTGATTAATAAGAACGACCTGTCAAGAAAAGCACAGCCAATTAATTCAGGGAGAAAATGGCAGATGATTCTGTTTTATGGAAGGGTGCATCAAAATAATACTACATTTAGTACTTAGTGGACCCTAATTTTCACAGTGTTCATCATTCATTAGCAAAAAGGAATCTAATGAAACTAAAAAAAATATAACAAGAAGAAAATTCAAATCAGTATTTTGCTATAGGTCTAAGAAAGTCACTCCAAAATTAGGAACGTCTATTCTAGTGCACTGTGAGCAAAGATAATATCCATGGAAAGCCAGCCTATGAACAGCCTTACTATGATCAGAAGCTCATAAATTGAGAAGCATTTGAGACGGTGCTTAAACCCAATAATGTTGCTGTGAGCTTGCTTAAAAAAGCCAGGGGAAGTAAGAAATTAAGTTCAGAAAGAATATCTTTACAAGTTACAGGAAATTTGCTTTAGATTAAGGTGAGTAGCTTTGCAGAGCCAACAAATGAAAGAAAGTTTATACTACAGGGCAGTTTGCCTCCATAGTAGAGTGAGGATCACAATCACTTTGAGATGGTTAAGATGCACCTGCTACAGTCACAACATGCATGTTATGATGAGTACTCTGAAGCCAGGGTGACTCACCTCTGGATTATATATCCATGGCTGCAAGGACAAGAAAAAAACTCAAAACTTGTCTTTAAGAATAATTCACAGAATGAGATAGTCCCTCCTGTCCCTGATAGTCTTATCAGTCAAATGAGTAGTGTTACAAGCTCCTAAGATTGACAGACCTTTCTCCAGAGGTGAGTAGGCTATATTCCATCCACTTGTGTGCGGAATATATTAATAGAGATGAATACAAGTTTCTGAGCAATGAATGCATGCATGCATGCAAAAAATATCTTTTAAGCTCTTTGGAACAAGCACAACTTTTATTTTTCATCAAGATAAAGTTCAGCGAGAAGAATAACCATAATCCGATTACGGTAAATGCAACTGGCAAATATTATAGCCTTGTGAAGACAGCAGTCAAAGAGTAAAATAAGATTTCAGAAAAATTACATATATTGAGAATTTCTTTAAAATGATGTAGTGTTCATTGTATTCAAAAACTAATGAAGAGGTTTTGTCCAATTAAAAAAAAAAAAAAA
>CABIKL010000909.1:0-18171 GCA_902196195.1 Aptinothrips rufus | reverse complement strand
GACGGGGTGAAGAGGGGAAAGGGGGGGGGGGAGCAACTGATCCCTTGCCCTACCCCTTTTCCATCGTAAATCCGCGGGACCGGCCGGCCGGCCGTCCTTTGGCAGGGTGTTAGATGAATGTGTGCCAAGTCTGAGCGCCGCCCATCGTACAACCGTACCTTCCCCTGTCTTGGACCACGTCCACGTCCTCCCCCCCCCCCTTTCCCCGCGCCAAGCATCGCACCTGTCCGTGCGTCGTGACCCCCTGCCTGTCCTTTTCACGTCGAGCGCACTCGGGTCGTTAGTAATATTTCTGAAGCGTGACCGCGCCCCCTAGCCCGGGCCGCCCTGGTCCTGGGTGCCAACCTCCTCTGTTCTGTTGTTTCTTGTTGTTGTTGTTGCTCCCACTGCTTTTGGCGCGAGCCGCTTGTAACTTCGAGGGAACATAAATCGAAAAGGAAATGGCATTGGCGTTATAAAGATTTGGCTG
This sequence comes from Aptinothrips rufus, assembly GCA_902196195.1. Classification (NCBI taxonomy): domain Eukaryota; kingdom Metazoa; phylum Arthropoda; class Insecta; order Thysanoptera; family Thripidae; genus Aptinothrips; species Aptinothrips rufus. Next base: position 17,702 of record CABIKL010000909.1, on the reverse strand, counting down.
AGATTTGCCGAGAGGGTCGTACCGAGCTGTAGGCTGCAAACCGCTAGTAAAGCGCTCGAAGAGGCGCGCCGCCTCGGCGCTCCCTCAGAGCGCCAGGCCGCAGCAGAACACCGCGCCGCGCCGCGCCGCGCCGAACAGGAAGTTTGATGGATACAGGCCAGGCGAGTTCCTGAAGGGAAGACTCAGAACGAGAGGAAGTTAATGTCTCTGAGTCTTCGTGGCTCTGTTGGACGGGCACAGGATGTGCGAAGCCAGCGGACGTTTCCCCAAAACTTGCGCGATTTATTTGCAAAGCCCTCTTAAACGTTCAAAATTCGAATTTGACTTGATTCGAGCGCCATACGTCTAAATGTAACCCGCGAGTTGCACTTATCGACACTAATGAAATATTACATCTAAATTCCCCTTTTCAGCACAAAATTCAAAGAAGCCAATTAAATTAATCATAATGGAGTTTATGCCATTCATTGTAGTTTAGCCCAACAAAGATTTTGCAGTCGATTCAAATGCTGGGCGTGGATTTGATATCGTTCAGCGACATGCGTCGGGCGACTGTACTGCACGGCGCGACACTCAGGCGAATGATGCTAGCCCGTCCGCACGCGTGCGAGCGGGTTGCCTAACCCGCGCTTGGCAGGGGCTTCGCTCCTATGCGAACGGGTGCGGAATGCGCGTTCTTCCTTCTCGCATTATGATTAGATGCTATGGAAATCAGAGAGATGAATGCAAATTGTGTTTCTTAGTCATTATGAAGGAAATCTTTTCTGGATATTGACTGGTAGGGACCGTTCCCGTACTACGTGACCGATGACGTCACAAAAACCCTGCTATGCGGCAAACTTCTAAGCACGCGTGTAAAGATGTTGCCGCATAGCAGTGTTTTTGTGACGTCATCGCGTCACGTAGTATGGGGACGGACATGTCTGGCAATACACGGCAATCGAGTATTACAGTGCTGAAATACAGTAACAGATGGCAGCCCCCTCTCTCATCTTCTAATTTTTTTCAACAGCTTTAATTAAGATAATAATTGTGTACTTTTCTGATCTTGTATTCTTCTCGATGTCATTTTGCTGACATCTTCTTTTGTTCCGGTGTGGGAGTTTTGGTGTACTAATGGTGGTGGGTTGTCTTCCCAGAACGTCCAGGTGTCACGCATGCGGTATCCATTCCGGATCAGCAAGGCCCCGGGGCTCCCTTCACTAAAGGCTTCCCCGGAGGCAGCCAAGGCGGCCCCGGCGCGCCCAGCACCTTGGATGGAATTGGAGGGCCGCAAGCCCCACAGCAGGGCTTCCAGCGTACTCAGCAGGGCTTCTACGGCCCTCAGCAGGGTCTCTTCGGCCCTCAGCAGGGCTTCTACGGCCCTCAGCAGGGTCTCTTCGGCCCTCAACAGTCCGGTCAGGGCCCCCAGCAGGCTTACTTCGGGCCACAGCAGGGGCTCATAATGGCGCCGCAGCAAGGCTTCCCTCCAAGGTTGCCCCAACAGAGCTTTATGGCTCCGCAGCAACGATTCATGATGCCTCAGCAGCAGTACGGTGTCCTCCCTCAGGCTCTTCCTCCACAACAAACCGTTCCATTTCCGCAAGAGAGTCCTCAGACGTCCCTAGAAAGTATGCAAGGTCCTCAAGTTGCTTACGCGAGAACATTTATTCCTCAGAAGAATTTACCAAGACCCGGCTTTTCAACCACGCAACAGGCGCCTCAATCTGGCTTCGTGGGCTCTCAACCGTCTCAACCAAGTTTCAAAACAGGATTCGTTCCTTCACAAGCTTTGCCTCAGCAAGGTACAGTCGGCATGCCTTATTTGCCCTCTGATACTTCTCCACAAGCAATAATTGGCAAGGCCTTAAAATCTATTGAGCCAGCCTTAGCTGGGCCACAGCCAATGCAACAATCCTTGCAGCCTATTCCGCAACCAGTCGCAGTCCAGCCACCCTTCCAGCAAAGGCCAGCGCCGTTCAAAACTCCCGCTCAACCTGACTTCGTTTCTCGACAAGGAACTGAACTACCCTCGGTAGCTCCAAAAGCGGCGCCGCTCCATCAGGTCCCACAACAGGGTTTCCTAGTGCCAGAGCCAGCTCAAACGGGCGAGGAAACCCTGCCCTGGCGTAGGCCACGCTCAGCTAGTGTACAGGCACCGAGGAAGCCGCCATCTCCTTGGGCTCCTTCTAGTCGCGACAGGTCCCTGGACAGCAAAGTGGAAACCGACGAAAAGGAAGATACTCGACCGTGGACCAAGCAAAACGTGAAACTTAAGAAAGCACCGCGCCCAAAAAAAGTGTTTGAAAAGGAGCAACCTCAGGCTGTTGAACTAAAACCATCGAAAATCCATAAGAGGCCTATTTCCAAAGAAGAAATTGAGCAGGTCGAACTGAAGCCAGGCCAGCGAATCCCCAAAGAGACGTCGGAGCGAGAAGGTGTGAAGCTGAAGCCAATACCTGGAGTTGTAAGAGAGCCCAAAGAGACAGAGGAAGTGCAACTTAAACCAACCAAGCGCCAATCCCGGCCGCGCACAAGGCAGGTCGAGAAGCCGCGCTCTCCTCAGCCCGCACATCCTGTTCCCAAGCAACCCTCAGGTCGCACCCCAGAGCACGCGCCAGCTGACGATGACAGATCTTTGGATGGGTCACTGGACAGATCTATCGACGAATCTCTTGACGAAGATTTTTGGAAGCCTAAGGTTGCTCCTTGGAGTAGTGAGCCTGTAGTTTTAAAGAAGACGCCGAGGGAACGGCGAGTTTTCACAAAGGAACAACTCGAAGAGGTCCATTTAAAACCGGCGAAAATTCAGGTCAGGCGGTTTTCAAAACCAGAGCTTGAGCACGTCGAGCTCAAACCAGTACCACAGGAACAAATGGGCATTTTATCCTGGACAGAAGAGGAAGAGGCGTCCATATTAAAGATTGATCGGGAGGAAATCGAGCAGTACAAGCAGCGGCCAAGGTCACGGTCCAGGGATTTGCTCTCTGAAACTTCAGAAACATCTGATCTTAGGTCTGTTAGTGAGTCAATTCCTTGGTCACAAGAGTCCCTTCATCTAAAGAAAGCCCCGAGGGAGAGAAAGAAGGAGTACCCTAAAGAGGTATTAGAGGAAGTTCACTTGAAACCGGCCCTAATTGAAAAGAGAGAAATACCCCACCAAGAGCTTGAACATGTAGATTTACATCACATTGAAAAAGAGGGTATTATGTCTTGGGCGGAGGAGGATGACTCTTCTATGTTGAAGCTCGATTTAGAAGAAATGGAAATGTATAAACGCAGACCTCGTTCTCGATCTCGAGACCTACTAGATGAAACCTCCGAAGCAGATGATACCAGTATGTCTCTAGATTTGTCTCTAGAAGATCGACTCGACAATCGGAAGGGTCCATTACCATGGACAGAGGAACCCATACAACTTCGAAAAACGCCTAGGGAGATTAAAGAAATTCCCAAAGAAAAGCTCGAAGAAGTGGAGCTTAAGCCTTCGAAAATTGAAAAGAAGGAGATTCCCAAAGAAGAACTTCAACATGTGGACCTAAAGCCAGGTCCAAAATTGATCAAGGAGACTCCAAAGCCTGAGCCGGTCGCTCTAAAACCGACACCTAGAAAGAAGCCAGAAAGTGCAACTGAGCCTTCCCTACAGCCATTCTCAGAGACTGATGACGCCTCATTAATGAAATTGGATCGGCAAGTAGATGAGTTTTCAGAGACTTTGAAGAAACAAACTGATTTCATTCAACTCTTAAAGGATGAAACCGAAAAGACTGATGTTCCATTTTTCTGGAAAAGAGGAGGACCAGCACCAGAGGTAGTTGAAATTAGGCATGTGGAGCATGAGGATACTACGGTCAAAGAATTGGAGCGAACAATTCGACTGCTAAGGGAAGAGGAAAGAAAAGAAAAATATTCCGAGATCGACGATGCATCAAGGTTAGAAATTGAAAAAACTTTAGAGGAAGAACTAAAAATTTCAAAACGTTCTCGACCTTTACCACAAGAAGAAAAACCGCAGCCTGTTCCATGGACGCAGGAGTCAGTTCAGCTGAAGAAAACGCCGCGGGAAAAGAAAGAAATTCCGAAAGAAACCGTTGAAGACGTGGTTTTGAAACATTCAACGATCAAAGTGAAAGGAACAGTCAAAGAGCAACTCGACACTGTAGAATTAAAACCAGTAACTAAAGACATTAAGAAACCGGAGAAAGCCGAGGCAGTGAAGCTAAAACCAGTGCCAATCTCAGAAAAACCTCAACGAAGTCAAGACTTTGTATCGTCTTTTGCAGAAACCGACGACAGTAACCTGCTCAAATTAGATCGTCAAGAAGTGGTTTCTGAGAAGACGGAATCGAGAGAAGACGTGGCCGTCATGTGGGAGAGAGGCAAGAAAAAGAAAACAACTCAAAAGATTACAGAGGTAGAGGACGCGACATTACTGAAGGTTGACAGCGCTGAAACCACTACAGAAAAAACGAAAGAAACTGCAGTCATGTGGCGCAGAGGAAGAAAGGAAACTGTAGAGAAAACGATAGAGACTGAAGATACCACACTGCTAGCAATTGACAGAGACATGCAACTTCTACAAAAAGAAAAGCAACCAGAAGAGGTTCCTACTATGTGGCCGAGGGGCAAGAGAAAAGAACCAACAGAGAAGCCTTCTGAAGTAGACGATTCCTCTCTTCCGGAAAGACAACCATATCAGGAAATCGAGGATATTTCTAAACTTGACGTGGAAAAGACTGAGGAAACAAAGTTAAAGATAGAGAAAAAACCTCGACCGCGTCGTGAAGAACAAAAGTTGCCGGAACAAATACCGTGGAATCAACAAGGAGTTCAACTGAAAAAGACTACCAGGGAACGAAAGGAACTGCCAAAAGAATCATTGGAAGAGGTTGAACTCAAACCTTCGAAACCAATTCGGCGCGAAATTCCTAAAGAACAATTAGAGGAAGTGGACCTCCTACCAATTCAACGTAAACCTGAAGAGAAGAAGGAGATCGAAGCTGCTTCCCTACAACCCATTAAACGTGATGAGCTGGAAATAACTACTGTCAAAGAAAAAACACTTGTTCGTCGTGACAAGGAATCAAAGGATAGCGCAGCTCCTTATAGTGAAGTTGAAGACATTTCTCTTCTGAAAATTGACAAGGATCAAGAAGCAATCGAACAGCAAAAACTTTCGGAGGAAATTCCTGTTATGTGGAAAAGAGGTAAAAAATCGAAACCCACTGAGGATGTTCAGAAATACGTTGAAGCAGAAGACACTGCTCGACTTGATGTCATTGAAGCCTCCAAAGTGACAAAGGAAGATAAACCGGCAGAGGAAATTCCTGTGATGTGGGAAAGGGGGAAGAAGATTCCTAAACGTGACAAGCCAACTGACGATACACATAAACTAACTGAAGTAGAAGACTCTGTGCGGCTTGCCGTGTCTAGTGTATCTGAAGATGTCGATCAAGGGAAGCCCGTAGAAGAAGTTCCTGTTATGTGGAAAAGGGGTGGTAAAAAAGTTCCGCTCACTGCGAAACCTACAGAGGGTGTCCAGAAAGTAAGTGAAGTTGAGGACTCGACTGTACTTGATATTTCTAAAGTAACCGAAGAGCAAACAAAGCCGGAAGAAGTTCCGGTAATGTGGAAGAGAGGCCGTAAGGCGGTGAAACCGGAAGCAATACAGTCAGAGATCGAAGATAAGAGGCCGAAATCAGAAATGCAACCTCTAGCTGAGTACGAAGACAACGCTGTGCTGAAAGTGGAAGAGGCCGTGGAGGAAGCCGTCCAGGAGAAAAAGGGTAAAAAAGTGCCGGCTCCAGCCGAAAAAGATGTTCCATGGACGGAACAAGTTGTGCGTTTGAAGCGTGCTCCAAAGCAAATAGTTCAACGGCCGAAAGAAAACGTGGAAGAGGTTACACTCCGGCCCTTGAAGAAAGATAAACCCGCAGTGCCAGAAGCTCCCGGCAAAGAAGAAGTTGAGATCAAACCCTTAGATAAACTGGAAAAGCGACGTGACGAACTGCCGATGCAGGAAACGACAGATTCAGTTGAGCTCCCCGTAGAACTAGACCGAGTTCCTGAAATTATTGACGCACCAAAGAAAGAGCCAAAGAAAGCGAAGCCAGTTGTTGAAGAAACTAAAGAAATTCCATGGACAGAGCAAGTACTTCAATTAAAGAGAACACCTAAACAACGAAAAGAACTGCCAACAGACGCGCCGGAAGAAGTTACCTTAAAGCCAGTCAAACGATCAATTCCTCGATCAGATGAGGATCAGCCAAGATCTGAACTCAAACATGTAGAATCCGACGACTCTAATATCTTAAAAGAGCAGGAAAAACAGGAAGAGATTTCAGTGGCAAAGCCGAAACCACAGAAGGCAAAAAAGGAAAAGAAACCAGAGCAGATCACACTTCCTTCAAAACCAGAATCTTTCGAGACAGAAAAGGAAGAAATCGAAGAGCAACCATCTATCGTTTTACTCGAAACAAAACCGACTTCTCCTGATGCAACAGAGGAACAGAAGGCACCCTGGCGTAGAGGTAAAAAGCCTCTAAAGGTTGAAGATCAGCCGGAGGACGTAGAAATCAAACGGGCACCACGAAGACCCAAACCAGAGGACGAAGAAAAACCTGAGATCAAGTTAAAACCAGTACCTCGTAAACCAAAGGAAGAGGACGAAAAACCTGAGATTCTTTTGAAACCGTGGAAGCAGGGACCGAAAGATATTCCGCAGAAAGAAGATGCCGAACTCTCACCCATCGGCAAAGAAAAGTTAGAGGATTCTACCGAAAAAATCAAATTAAAAGGACCAAAGATAGCGGAGAAGGATGTACCCTTCACCGAACAAGTTCAGTTAAAACCGACAAGAAAAAGCAAAATACCCAAACAAGCTTCAAAGGAAGAATTGCCTCCAAAAGTGGAGTCAAAAGATGAAGCAGAAGATGAGAGCGTTCCGGAACAGGGTGATATCACTAAACCTAAAGCAAGACGCGAAACTCCGGAGGAGGCGAAGCCGGAAGAAGTGAAGATCAAGCGTGCTCCGCGTCAAAAGCCGCTCCCGGAAAAAGAAAAGGAAGAAGTTGTATTGAAACCAGTGTCAAGAAGACCTGCAGACGAGACTGATCAGGATGTTTTCCAACTAAAGCCTGTAATGAAGCAGCGCGCCGATGAACAGAAAGAGACTGTAGAGGACGTTCCAGAGGACACTCATGTTGATAAGAAGGAGGGAACCGTCAAAACGCCTGTTGTAAAGCAGAAGCCTGTAAAACGAGTGACAATTAAAGAACCCGCAGAGGAAATCGAGGAGGTCCAACCAGCTCCAGTGGAACATGATGTTGCCGAGCTTGGAGTTCAAAAACCGGAGGAAGTGCAAGCAAAACCAGTTTCTACTCCTCTCCGTCTGGAGAAGAAACCGAAGCCCACTGATGACGTCATTCCCGACGAGACCACCAAAGAAGTGGCTCCTAAACTAACAGTCGAAAAGCGAAAAAGGAGGCCAGTTTCAAAGGAAGAGGATGACAAGGAAGTCCCTGAAGTAGACCAATTGAAACCGACTCCGAAGACTTTCGAAGGAGTTCCTGAAGACGATAAAGTCCATCGCGTTGACGATGAAGTGGATGAAGCCCCTAAAGAACAGCCTGCTCCGTGGCGAAGGGGAAGCAAACCGAAACGGGAAATACCAGTTGCAGAAGAAAGTCAGCCTGAGCAAGTTGTCTTAAAGCCTGTAAGAAGAGGACTTAAACCTGAGGCGGAAGAAAAAGAAGACGTGAAGCTGAAACCAATAAAAAGAGTGAAGCCGGAGGATGAGTCGAAAGAGTCTGTTCATCTTAAACCTGTGAGAAAGGAAACGGTTGAGGACGAAAAGACCGAGGTTCAACTTAAGCCTGCCAAGCCCAGAAAAAGAGCAGAGGACGAAAGTATTGAAGAAGTGAAACTAAAGCCTACTCCCCATAAGCAGCCTGAAGAAAGAGAGGTGGACCGACCAGAACTTAAAACTTCTCCCGTGAAGAAACCCGATGAAGTGCCGAAGGAGGAAGAGAGTCCTGATCGGACTCCACTCGCAAAACCAAAGCAGAAGCCTTCAAAGCCTGCCGAGGAGGAGCAGCCAATAGAAGAGTCGAAGCCTTCCTGGCGTCGGAAGCGCATCCGAATCCCCAAACCTGCGCCAGGACGACCAGAGGACGAGGATGAGCGCCCCGCTGAGGAAAGACCAGAGCTAGTGCCCACTCAGCTCACAGAGGAGCGCGTCGAGCAAGTTCAGGAGGAAGTACGGTCACAGACTGTCGTTACTCTGTCCAAGCGTGAAGCACCACAAGATAGTAGGAAGCCCTCGCTGCCGACAGAGAAGGTCCAGGAACTTGAAGAGCAGCCCATCTGGCAGAAGCAGACGACTGTGGAGACCCAGTCTCGCCGCGTGACTCGCCGTGCTGGCCAGTTCATTCAGGAGGACACGCCTCTTCGTGATCTGGAAATCGTAACAGCTCGGCGCGGGACCGAAAAACTGCCAGAAGAACCTTTGCTTGAAGACGAGCAGCGAGAAGACAAGACGACTGTGCGGCGCTCTATCGTCCAACGGTCCACCGCGGAGATACTCGCCCCACAGAGGGCGAAGCCACCCAAGTTCACAAAACGCCTTGAGCCTGTCGCTACCGAGCCGGATCGACCTGCAAAGTTCGTATGTCAAGTCGAGGGCGTGCCGTTCCCAGAGCTCACATGGCTCTACAACGGCAAGGAGCTCCGGGCCTCCGAGCACGTCGCCATGACTGTTGTGGAGAATACTGTCACACTGGAGATAGCCCAGACACTGCCCCAGCATGTTGGCGTTTACTCCTGCAAAGCATCCAACCCGGCCGGCGTCGCCATGTCAACTGCAAATCTCGTCATTTTAGGTAGAGAAATGAAGCGTGTTGCTTTCTTGTGTCTGTCATGGCTTATTTGTCGCATGTCCTAAAAATTAACACACAGTTGCATCGAATCGATGTTTTGTCGACGAATTGTTTCTGACTGGGTTAAATGATTGCTGGTCTTAGCCTCACTGTAAAAATAATATTACTAGTTTCGCAGAGCCATTCCCGAGAAACAGGGGTGAAGTATTACCAGTTTCAACATTGTTGGGTCTTCTTTTCAGGATTATGTAGAAATGCATTTTAGAGTGTCCTGATCATTTTTGGTATAGGTCTCAGAGTGACCCCCCAAAATTCTAAAACTGGCCGTACTTCACCCCTGTTTCTCGGGAAGGGCTCCCCTAAACTGGTATTTTTTACAGCGCTTGTGTAAATAACATCAATGATACTCTCAGAGTCACGGATTGAAAGATTGAGGCAAGGTAGCGAGGCAACAGAGAGAAGCCGAGCGCAGTATTTATTGCCCCTTCAACTGATGCTATTCTGTGCTGCAATTGGCTTTCACTGATATTAATCTTAGCAACGATCTTTCCTGTTCTTGAAAACATTTTTTTTATGGGTGTTGTAGGCTACCATTGCAATACCGCCTAGTAAAAATATGACTCTTCTTTAGGTTCTTCGTTTGCTTGATTTTGTGTTTTACTTTGTGTGTAGAATTTATCTTATGACAGCCGCAGTGCTGTTCTGTAAAGAATATTGAGGATTGATGTGTTTCATGCTTGTTTTGATTTAAATAAGTAGATTGCAAGTATTAACTTACTGAAGGATAACATTTCTTAATCCTGTTTATTTTTACAGATAAAGAAGAGACAGGCGTTGCTCCACAGTTCACCCAGCCACTGAAGCCGCAGGTCGTGCGGCCGCGGGAGACTGCCACTCTCCGCTGCTTGGTCCGCGGCGAGCCCGCGCCGATCATTCGCTGGTATCGCGGGGACCAGGAGCTGAAACCAGACGCGTCACGGCGCCTCAGCTTCGACCAGAAGACGGGCACCGCCACCATGACTCTCCTCGAGCCCACTCCGGAGGACCAGACCATCTTCCGCGTCGTGGCGACCAACAAGTTTGGCCGTGCCGAGTGCCGTGCCAACCTCATTCTCGGAGAACAGGTACTTTTTCAAGTGTGATGAAAATGTATGCTTTGGCAGAGAGCATTAGCATTCGCAGATGACCATCCAAGTCGAGCAAGTTTTCTTTTTAGCGAAATTTCCAGTGATATATCGTTAGTCGATTCGATATCGATTCGACGGTATTCTGACGATAATCGTGTATTGATTCATACCAAATCGACATAGTTTCGATCACTTTTTTTTAACGAGGGGTCAGTCAGTCTGCCTTAATTTGTACACAGGATTACATGATTACATTGATTACATCGAATTACAAAGAATAAAATCAACAATTGAGCTGACATTTTAGTGTTTTTAGCCTGTTTATGACAGTTGCAGTTGAATGGCTTCGGTAATCTTTATTTTCTTTAAAAATGAAGTAAAATATCAATATTTCTAATAAAATCATAGAAAGTTTGTACACATGATTACATGTCTTTTGTGTGATTACAAAACTGACCCCTCGATTTTCAATGAATTGCATGAAAGACTAATGATCTTCCTCAAAACGCCACGTAAAGAAACAGAATCTCTTGCATTTTAAGGTCTTGGCTTCAGAATAGTGGCACTTTAAGGGCGCTAGGCGAACCACAATGGCAGTCGTAGGGCATTTCCAGGTTTATATCAAAACGATCCGTGATGAAGTCAATTTACTGTACTTCAAGGGCGGTTAGCGCAGAGGCACTTCAAGGGTTTTCATTCGTATGTGCCTGCATTCTTGAGGTCTAGTAACGTGAACTGTCTGTTTCGTCTTTTAGGACCACTAATTATTTTACTACCATTGTTTCAGGTGGCAGTGACAAAGCCAGAAGTGATGCAGGCACCACGTATCACACAACCCTTACAAGCAATTCTGGCGACCAAGGGTGAACCTGTGGTACTGACTGCAGACTACCAAGGCACCCCTCAGCCTGAGGTACGGTGGTACCGTAACGGCAAAGAGATCGTGCCTGGAGCGGACAAGGACAAGGAGATCGTCACTGAACCCTTCCGGACTGAGCTCCACATCCCGTCGATAAACAAGCAGCACAGCGGCAAGTACGAGGTCCGCGCCATGAACCCTGCTGGAGAGGCTAGGACATCTGGCTCCGTCGCAGTCCGGGGTAAGTACCAGGGAACAGCATTTACATAGATTGTTAGGAATCACTGTGAAAATTACAATTTCGATTCCACTAAATATAGTGGAGGGGCTAAAAACTGTCGTACGTTTCAAACAAATTTGGGTGAATCATACCAAATATTTTCGTGCCTTCCACTAAATTTAGTTGAATCGAAATTATATTTTTTTTTTTACAGTGAAGTAAGACGACCCCGCACATTTAATCTTCTTTAATATCAACCCGTTACTATCAAAACATATGACCGAATCTATTCATTCAGTGTACAAAATTGACAGTATTCTGGTCAAATTAGTTCATAAAAAGAACAACTTGAGCTGTTCGTAACTATGACGTTTGCTTTTTTGTTCAGAGAGAGACAAAATCTACTCTCCCCTCCCCTGTCGCCTGGGCACTGACCCTTGTTTTGGTCTTTGCACTTTCACTCTCCGCGAAGAATCGTATCTTGCTTTTGTACTTGGACGTTTTAGCGTTGCCAAAGTTTATTGCTTAGTTCGATAGGATCGCAAGAACATTTTTCTTAAATCATCCATCGTGTTGCTTTATTCATCTCTTATGTTTTGCAGACAAGGGTGCAGAGGAAATGAAGGATGTGCGAGCTCCTCGATTCATCGAGCCACTTCAACCTCAAATAGTGGCTGAAGGTGAATGTGTAATTCTGGAAGCGCGAGTGGACTCTTTCCCTACATGTTCTTTCCAGTGGTTTATGCACTCCGTCCCCGTCAAGGTAAAGCGCGTGCATTGATCCGATGTAACCCATGGTTGTATGAAACACATCCAGTGTTAAAGTATACATAATGTCTCTTACAATTTTCTTTTGCTCCGTCTAGTCTTCACCTGAGCTGCGTGTGGTGACTGAGGACAATCGATCCGTCCTAGTTGTGCGCGAAGTGTTGCCTGAGCACGCCGGTGATTACACATGCCGTGCCGAGAATGTAGTTGGCTCAGTTACATCGACTGCTACTCTAAGTGTTCTGCCAGAAACGCACTGGGAGAGCACCGGCGAGCTCGAAATGGTGTCGCCGCAGTTTGTCCAACCTGTATCCAGTGTGAAGGTTATGGATGGAGAAAAGGTAACCTTTACTTGCCAGGTGGTGGGTAAACCTGTCCCCCGCGTCACGTGGCGCCACAACGGCCAACCGATCAAAGAGGCCAAGGATGTAGTCATTTACCAGGACCAAGAAGGTCTGTGCAAACTTGCCATCTCGGAAGTGTTTCCTGAGGATGCCGGACTGTATACCTGCGAAGCTGCCAATATTGTTGGAGAGGCGGTATGCTCGGCGTCCCTCGTTGTTGAAGGTAAGGTCAATCAATTACAGTTCCACAGGGTGCTCGTCGAGGGGTCAGTCAGTCATGTGTACAAACTTTCTGTGATTTTATTAGAAATCTTGATATTTTACTTCGTTTTGTAAAGAAAATGAAGATTACCGTAGTCATTCAGTACTGCAATGTCATAAACAGGCTAGAAACACTAAAATTTCAGCTCAATTGTTGATTTTAGTCTTTGTACTTCGATGTAATCAATGTAATCATGTAATCCTGTGTACAAATTAAGGCCGACTGACTGACCCCTCGGTGCTTGTTCATTGTGTTCGAGATAAATTTGTGTTGTACACTCTTAGTTCACAATGCTATTTCTTTACAATTTGCAGCGTACGAGTATATCCCGGATTCAGAGATCGCTTCAGTTGCTGTCGATACCAACTTAATCACAGCGAAGAGCGTATCCGAGGAAGATCTACTTGAAAAGGTTTGTCTAAAAATTCAAATATAAATATAAAATAAAATTGGATGTAATTTGTTCTCAGTGAAATATAATATATATGTTTCTTCCTTTCCCTTACGTAAGGCGAGTCTGTCATCACTCGAGGACCAGGAACTGCAAGCTCCGCACTTCGTCACTCCACTTGTCCATACCACACCGAGCAGAGAGGGAGAACTTGTTAGGTACGTTTCGTGGACACTTCCATCTTACGTTCCTTAGGTCTTCCTGGAAGGATTATTTTTAAGGGGCCCAACCTCACTAGAAAAGCTAGTCACGACCGTGCACATGAATACCCCCGCCAGCGGTTTTCAACTCTGAGACCAATTTCAGAATCGAAGGATGTAAAGAGCCAAGAGTAAGATCAGTCTCTAACAGTAATATATTCAATGACATTAATTGAAATTTGATCGCGGTTTTTACTTTTCTTTTGAGGCTGGTAGATCCCCTTAACGCATGCACATCGTGTCGTAAACCGCCCGGAATTATACTGTATTTAAAATTTTATTGATTTCGTTATGTTTCTTTTACAGGTTTGAGATCAAAGCAGTCGGTAAGCCTAAACCAACTGTGAAGTGGCACAAGCATGGTGTTGAAATAGTGCCGAATAAGGATTTCCAAGTTGAGAATTTTGAGGACGGCACTTCTGTCCTGACCATTACGGAAGTATTCCCCGACGACATAGGAGAGATTTCATGTGTCGCTCAAAATGAAGTCGGTGTTGACCAGACTGTTACTGAACTACAGGTTCACGGTGAGTTACTTTCCTCCGAAATTAACAAGCTGGTCGTGGAAAAATCAATTATGTCAAAGCGCATGTTGCTACTGTGTAGATCTACAAAAGAAAAATCTCAATATTTTTTATTGGTTTGTTCTGAATTTTTTCTTCTTTTTTTTGTCGCATCACGAAATACTTTGATTGATTTGTTACTCTTGCTTCAGTGGTCTGCAGCTTTTGATGCTCCGCGCCAAGTCTTCCTCCTCTGAGAAGCGCACTCCCAACTAGCAACTTTCGCAATCTTTCTGTGTCCTTGCCCCACACTGAGTCATACCCATTCACATTTGCGCAGATATTTCTCTACATTCAGGATACATAGCACTGCTCAGCACTGTACTTGAACATTACGGCAAAAGTCTTTCTCGATTTCTCGAGAACTAGACGTCGCCGACTGTGCACGCAAATGTTGGTGTGCTGTTTGGCGGTCACGTGCCCTCTCAGTCGTTTCTTATTATTCATACTGCGTGTTTTATTTCAGGTCCCCCATTAATTTATGATTCTTCGCAGTGGCCTTCCGTAAAATATTAAAAAGTTGCGACAGGTGTTTTGCTTGCCGTCTGCTGCAGCTGCTGTGGATGTAGTTTCGTGATACAGAATTCTCCCTTAAACGTGTACTTTAGGCCGCACAAAGTTAGGAGGGTGTGTACAGCACTGCAGAGCACACCACACTGAAGGGCGACTGAGCAGGGGACTGACCTTCTCGTCGTCACCTCTTGCCCTTGCCCGTAAATGCGGTGTACTCTCAACAAAGTGTGCCTCAGACGAATTAGTGCGGGGAAGAGTGGGCTGGGACGATTTCCACCAAAGAATTTTACAAATTTCAGCAGCATTAGCGTTATTAACAATTTTGTTCTTTAAAATTTTGCTAATGACCATTGACAGGTTCGTGCGCGGCGCTATGAACAATTCTTTTAATTGTTTTCTTCTTCACAAATATGACAACGCATTACAAACAGGAAAGTGCATAAGTTCTGAGAGTGTGTGCTGTACACATTCTGTCATTGCGGCATGTGTGTTGTCCTTGTGTTGAAAGCGAGCAGGAAGCTAATTCATCTGTTATGAATCTTTTGGTAGGATGTGGCGAAATCTGTTTGAGGAAATCTTGTCCAGACTAATGTTGTGCATGGATGCTTACAGGTATTTTAGGAACCAAGGAGTACCGCAAGCCAGAGTGGGTAACGCAAATGGAAGAGATGAAGGAGGCTCTTAAAGGTAACGAACCACCCGCATCTTTGTGCGATCCAGTGTGTTTGTCGATTGCTAGCATGTCGCCCGAACAAAGTGATGTTGAGCTATCATCTGATAGTTTGGACATGTCGCGCACGCAACTGGATGGTAAGCGTCCAAATCGCAGGCCTGGCGAAAATTTTGCTTCTTGTAGCTGGACGTCTTTAGGGGACTTGTCGCTGGGATCTGATTCGGTGTTTCTGTCCAGTTCAAGCTCGTGTTCTGGAGAGTGTCATATCCCACCACATGTTCCATTTAGACTTAACGTGCTTGTGAGTGAAGTAGAAGAGCTTAATAATCCACGTTGTCCAGTTGTCCCTCAGCGCGCATCACCAGAGCCTGTTGGGGACCCTTTTTCAGGAGAAAAAAGTAAGTTAAACGATGAGGAGAGCGAATCCCTCTTCGCAATGTGGACAGCTCCCCCTGATAATTTAAACGCAGATGTAGGGTTTATAAGTACAGATTTTCAAGCTGAGGACCTACATTCGGGTCAGAACAACACTGCCCCTGAAACGCGAGATTCCTTTAGTGAATGCGATACTTCAAGTAGTTCATTGGATGATATTAAAAGCAGCTTTCTAGAGGCAAAATGTTGCGATCGTTTGCCTGCGTTGTTAGACAGTGGTTGCTATACTGACCTGGTACCTGCCTTATGGGAAGAACTTACCCAATCGAACCCAGTCCATAAAAATTTGGCGATGGACTCATTGCTGAACTGTTCTAAAAGAAAAGCTGAATCTGCAGAAGACTATTACAACAACTGTCTGCCGCCTATACTTGAAAGCAGTGAACACACTACGTCAGGGAGTGAAGGTACTAGTCCTGATAATTTTAATTTAACTCAATGCTCCAGTGCAGGTAGGCACCTATCGTCATCCTGTGAGGCTCTACCATCGCATTCGGAAATATTTGACCAACAATTTCGGTTTCAGACATTCCCTCGGTCACGAGTGACGCCATTTGATCGCGTTGATGGTGTTATGACAGGGCACTCGTACACTCGAAGAACACTTTACCCACTCGAACCTCGGGAGCTCGACCCCGCGAACTTTCAACAGCTCCACACGGCAGATAGCACTGATGAGTTGCAAGAATTTATTTTATTAGAGAGCCAATGTATGTCATCGGATGCAGACGCTGGCCTTGCCTCGGCGTTTATCCGTTGTGAGAGTGACGATGAATCTACATAAACCGCTTCATTATTGAAGCGTATGATCGTATCTAAAGGAACGGTCGGGAATGGTGGATATTTGTTACAGTAACCATTAACTATGGGTTTACACAACAGCAAGTTTCAATAAACATAGGTAATTTTAGAATTCTACCAGTATTAATTTCTTGAAGGGAGAGACCACTGTAGCTGTTCGATGTACACACAAAATGGACCTTAAAAAAAGAAAAAGAAACAGGGCTTAGGATAATTACTTTGAAATTCGGAGCTTAAGTTAAGTCCTTTCCCCATGATACGCAGAGTAACGGTTGGTCATGCCTATCCTGCTAAATGCATTATGTAATTTATTAACGATTTCTTAGTCTTCGTATTCGTTGATCAGTTGATCTACCTGTTGACCCAAACTTTCTTGCGACTGCGATATTCATCTTTTGGTATGTATTACGAAATTGCATGGTCTTAGACATGCGTGTGTTGCGTTTTGTTGTTGTGACCTCTATGCGGATTCCCTCTGTTCTTGTTGTCAAGCCGTCAAATTACGCTACAACAGTAGAGCACTCCAAAGAAATCCGAAGCGGAATTAAGAAGCTTAAAACGGCTTCCAACATGTGAGAGGCGATGTGGGGAATGTTATGTCACGTCTCTTTCTGCCTGCGGAAACCGTTTGGCGCCTCTCACTTCCGCTTCGACCCATCTTTAGCGTACCGTATTTCAAAATATTATCTTGTCTATATCCCATGTGCATTTTCTTTCAGCGGTTCAAGCTGTTCCCAGTATTGAAGTTGAAATAAGAGATGCTTACGTCGAAGAACTTGACACTGTCGTGTTCGAATGCGTGTATTCTGGCACTCCAAAGCCAGGTGGGTCTGAAACATAAAATCATATCTAGTAGAGTTAAGATGTTGATGCCATGAACAGATCAGAGCTGTCATTGTTACGTAATTTTGCTACGAAATTGAGTACGAGAGTAAAGCATTTTTTATTAAAGTGCAAGTAACGAGTAACGAAAGTAACGCCAATTCGTAAGTTATCGCGTTACTTTCTTCACACATGCATCTACCTGAACGCGTTTTGTTACTCACGGTCAAGAAGTACCGATAGTGGCGTAACTCGTTGCGCTGTAAAAGTAACGTTGACAGCCTAAAACATGCAAAAGCGAGAACGGGGACAAATTTTGTCAGGAAAGATATCATATCGTATGCTTGGCCGCACTATCCAAGCGCGTGAAAAAAATATTAATGATGAAGAAACAAAATATCTTATTTACATTCAGGATTGTAAGAATATAATTTTCATTTACAGACGTTATTTGGTACCACGATGATCAAATCGTGCGGAACACAGAGAAAGTCAGAATAACTATCGAAGCAAGTAAAACTACATGCACGGTTAAATATTCTTCACCAGAAGACGCTGGCATATATGTTTGTAAGGCCACAAGTGATATTGGCATGGCCCTGACGACGGCAAAGCTTACTGTCACTGGTGAGTATACTAACGTATCAAAATTCAAAGATACAATAAAAGCCTTGGTCTGGGGAGTGGGGCGGGGAGAGGAGGATATCGTCCTGTTTGACCGGAAGAGGCTCAAACCTTCAAATTGTTGAGATAGAAATGAAGCATACCCCGCGAGACACACACAGATAAGGGGGGGGGGGGGGGGGGGG
>CABIKL010000908.1:0-18176 GCA_902196195.1 Aptinothrips rufus | reverse complement strand
CCCCCCCCCCCCCCCCCCCCCCGGGCCGGTTCCTCCTCCTCCACCCCCTGCGCCGCGCTTTACTGCGAGCGCGCTGGGGGCGGGGCGGGGTGGGAGGGGCGGTCAGCCTGTGTGCTGCTGCCAGCCAGTGTCTTGTGTCGTGGCCTGTGGTGGTGGTGGTTGCTATACGCTCCGCTCAGCTAGCTCCGCTCCGTCCTGTTTTGTCCTGACGCGCAAGGTGTCGTAGTGATCGTCTTGTCCTGTGCGGTCGTGCCGTGCAGTGACTCAGTGGTCCAGTGCAGTGTAGTGCTGTGCAGTGACTCTGTGGCCCAGTGCAGTGTAGTGCTGTGCAGTGACTCTGTGATCCTGTGCAGTGTAGTGCAGTGACTCAGTGGTCCGGAGCATTGCATTCTGTGCAGTGACTAGTGGTCCAGTGCGGTGTAGTGCTGTGCTCTGACTAGTGGTCCGGAGCAGTGTGGTTCACCTCCACAC
This sequence comes from Aptinothrips rufus, assembly GCA_902196195.1. NCBI lineage: Eukaryota > Metazoa > Arthropoda > Insecta > Thysanoptera > Thripidae > Aptinothrips > Aptinothrips rufus. Next base: position 17,705 of record CABIKL010000908.1, on the reverse strand, counting down.
CAGGCAGCCTGCTTCCGGTCAGCACTGTCTTCCAACAACACCATGCTCCGCCGGAACTCTATGTTCCAGCGCGAGCGTCGCGTGTCCGTACGAATAGGTTGGTATGGCACTGCAGCGACAAACCAGGGGTGTGTTGGAAGAGCTGCGTTACGACAACCCCATTGGTACACCCCGTTGGTCCACCTCGCTGGTGCACCCCGGTGCAGCAGTCGCTGGCTGTGCGTGGTGTGCCGAGCCCCCACTCCCTTGAACTGTCCTACCTGACTGCCGGCGCACGCTTCCTTGACCTTTGACCTGCACGAGGCCCTGGACTCTGCTCCCGGCTCCTCCCGGTGCCGGGCCGGGTCGGGTCCTCTGTTCTCTGCCTTCTTAGCTCCAGCCCGGCGCGTGAATGGGGTAGTGCTGCAACGGCGAAAGCAAACCGCGCAGGGGGGCAGAACAGACCGCCTCATGCTCGTCCAGTGTTTCGTTTCTTGATAAACCGCGATTGATTTGTTGACGCTGGTGAAGTGGCAGCATTGTCCCTTTCCCTTTCTCTGGGCCCTTGGCTGAGCCCTGAGCGCTGGCTGGCGGCTACCAGAGCCGCCTAGCTCGCAACCGCCCTCGTTACGCAGCTGTAAATATAAGTGTGGCACCGAGTCTTCTGCTCAGGGGGTTTTGTGCAGACGAAACCGAACGTTGTTTCAGTGCCCGACCCGCCGCGCCGCGCCACGCCACGCCTCGCCCGGCATAGGTCGCGCTTCGCGGCCGGCTGACGCTCTTGGCGCTCGTCGCGGGATAGCTTCCCTCCCCTCCCCTCCCCTCCCCTCACTTCACTTCACTTCACTTCAATCCTGCTGTACCTTGCTCTTTGGGCATCCACATGCTGTAGGTAGAGAGAGTTGCGACCGTCGCTTGACGACGCGACGTCAGTGATTATGGTTGTGTGTGTCCGTCGCAGTCCGAGTCTCTCAGAGAAGACCAACTCATCCCTTGGCCTTCCCTCTTCAGTTCCCGCATTTTCTCTCTCTCGCTCTCTCCTGCCCAACTCCTCATTAGTTTCCTCCTCTCCTGGTCTCTCACAGCCGTGCTTCTTTCTGTTCCAGGGGAGCGAGCGAACTATGTCAACAGCCCTCATGTCATCGCTATGGTGGGCCTCCCAGCGCGAGGCAAGACTTACATATCTAAGAAGCTTTCCCGTTACCTGAACTGGATTGGTATCAATACCAAAGGTGAGGAGAGAGCCCTACTTTGATCTTGTTTCTGATTTGTAGTTACCTGCTTTTAGCTGCACGGTGTCAACCTGGTTTATTTTGTATTTCAGTATTTAACTTAGGAGAGTACCGGAGACATGCCACTACTGCCTACAAGAGCCACGAGTTTTTCAGACCTGACAATAAGGAAGCTATGGCAATTCGAACTCAATGTGCAATTGATGCCTTGCAAGATGTGGGATCATGGCTCGAAGGAGGAGGAGAAGTTGCAGTTAGTATCAGGGTTTCTGATGTAGTTTTGACTAAATCAAAATATTTTGTATGTAACTGGTTACATGTAATGCTCACAGGTGTTTGATGCCACAAATTCAACTGCTGACCGACGTCGAATGATTCATGAAATTGTTGTGAAGAAAATGGGATACAAGTTATTCTTTGTGGAATCTGTTTGTGACGACCCTAAAATTATTGAGCAAAATATCATGGTGAGTGTGATCCTGAAGTCAAAACATGACACATTCAGTTTCAGATGAGTTTCTCTATGTTTCAATAATTCTCTGTTATCGATCTATGATCAGGTATTATTTTCACACATGTGAAAATCTATTATTACTACTCTTATTTATGTATTTACTTAAACCTTTAATCACTCAGCTGCCTGAATGTTTCATGAAATTGAGAAAACTCTAATATCTTGGATTATTTAAGAACAGTATACACCATTGGATGTCCTATGTCCTATCACTTCCATCTGTTTTAGTGTACCTGATTTCATTGCTCATCACATTTTATCCACGCCCTTCAACTTATTTCAAGTAGACTTGACCTTTTCTGCACTGCTTTGTTTTTTAAAAGTTGTAAGCAACAGACTTGATTTATATCTGCATTGAATAAATGCACTCACCATTTCAAGGGTTGAAGACCAGCCTCATTTCTCTGTTAAGAATCTCTACATATTCATTTATTAATGTGATCTGCATTGAAGCAGATGAAGGCAATGTGAAAACAATTGTACTGCACTTTATTTAATCTTAATAGCCTCTCCATTTGAAGAAAAAGCTTGATTTCCAGATTATTTTTGTTGTTGGTAGAAACTGAAATATTTCAATGCCACATGAAACTGAAGTCATTTGGCTTCAATTGCTCAAATGTTTTTCTCGCTGTGCAGGAGGTGAAATTCAACAGTCCAGATTACAATAATAGATTGGAGACTTACGGTGAAGCCACATCAGGCGGGGAAGTACGTCACACGTTTTAATTCCTGTTAGCTCTTTGTGTGGTGATCTTCTTACCATGACCAGACTTAATTCATTTTAAGGACTCCCCTACATTCTTGGTGTCAGCATTGCTCGTTTTGTGTCATAAATCATGAATATATCTTTTTTCATTTGTCCTCGCCTAAACGTGTTGGGGGCAGATGTTCACTTTCACTGGCTAGAAATCACCAAAAAATATATTTACAAAATAGTATGACAAGCGAGTTTACTGATTTCAAAGTAAAGTATCTGCTTCTCTTTCATTATTGGAACGCAGTTTGTAAGAGGTGGGATTTTCATATCAAGATGCTCACAGAATGGTTATGCATTGATGAAATATCACCATCTGTGAGGCTGTACATGAGTTGTGGCACCTGAGGCCTGATATTTTTATCAATGTCTACCAATAATTCAGCCTCCATTGTTACACTTATGTAGCTTGTTATGCTAAATGTCTGTCTGGTCCACCAACAGTTGCATTACTATGCATGTTATTTTGATCTTTACACATTCCTTTGTAAGTCTGGAAGGCGGTAAAGGAGTAAAGCAACCCACTAACTTTTGTAAGACTTTTCAAAGGGACACCTCGTAAAGTAGATAGTCTTGTTCTTGCACTTTAGAACTTTACACTTAGTTTGTATGTGCTGAATCTGAGGAAACGTATTTAAATTTCATTTCATTATTTTTCTTTGAAGAGGCAGGACAGACCCTGTGAAACGACTAACACTCCTGTCCTCAGATTTTGTATTTGGCTTATTTAGCTGATCAGAATGCTTGGGACAGTCATAGTTTATTGGCCAAGAATTTTATTTGTTAAGTCTGATAGTTCCCATAGTGCTACTGATTATATAGTGCTGTACAACACCTACTATACATGTTTTAATTTGGTGAAGAGAGCTTGATCATGTTTGTGTGTCAGTTGGTTGAGGAGCGCTTTTAAGTGTAGTGAATAGTGAGCATGTCCAATCAGGAAATTTTCGACATTTATTGAAATTACACAGGGTGGCTGTTCTGCGCCGCCCTTTTTTGTAGTTTGACTTGTCCGCCAGCTAGTCTAACAACGAGTAAACACGGCGCTGGTCAGTCACCCTGTATAAATTAAGATTTTGTCTTGAATATATTAGTAGTGATCATTTATTTTGACCCGTTTCTGTAGGCAAGAAGGTTCTACCAAAGTTTACTTTGCCTTACTTGTTGATTTGATGGTCATGTTCACTTACTGTATTGAATGTCTCCTCTTCATTGCACTGCCTTTCATACCCCACAGCTTTCAATTTATTATTATTATTATTACTTCTTTTATTCTGGCATCATTACTTTTTTAAGAATTGGACTCCTTCAGTTCTTATTGGTTGCTTGTTCTCTATGTTCTAGGAAGTGAAGGTGAACAGCCCTGATTACAAGAACATGAACATGGATATGGATTCTGTTCTGAAGGACTTTTTGATGCGAATTGAACATTATCAAGAAAAATATGAACCCTTAGATGAAAAACTAGAATCTGATCTGTCATTCATGAAAATTTATAATACAGGTAATTGTTTACATCAACTGGCATGCAAACTTCATTTATTTTTACTAAGAAATTATTACCTGATTTATTTGTAAATTCATTGATTAATCCAGTTTATCTATATGCAGGTGAAAAAGTTGTTGTCCACAAGCATGAAGGTCATATACAAAGCAGAATTGTTTATTATCTCATGAACATTCACATAGTGCCCAGAACTATTTACCTCACTCGAGTGAGTTGATTTTTTGTTGCTTTCCTTTGCTTGTAAACTTTTAGAAGTGGAGTACTTATTTCGTTGATCCCTTTTCAGCATGGTGAAAGTGAAGAAAACTTGAGAGGACGTATTGGTGGAGATTCAGATCTCTCAATCCGAGGACAACAATATTCCGAATCTCTTTCACGTTTTATTCAACAGCAAAACATACCTAACTTACGTGTTTGGACATCATGGTTGAAGAGGACTATCCAAACTGTTGCTAATATTCCTGCTCCACAAGAGCGTTGGAAAGCTTTGAATGAAATTGATGCTGTGGGTAGCCTTTTTGGAATGCTGGATATTCATTTCTTTATGAGCGTTATAGTGCTTGTGAAACACAATTCTTTTATTTTAGGGAATATGTGAAGAAATGACCTATGAAGAAATTGCTGAAAAATACCCAGAAGATTTTGCTGCTCGAGATGAAGCAAAATTCACTTATAGATACCCCCGCGGAGAGTCATATGAAGATCTTGTGGCCCGGTTAGAACCAGTCATCATGGAACTGGAACGACAAGGCAATGTTCTTGTTGTCAGCCACCAGGCTGTCATGCGTTGTCTTCTTGCATATTTTCTAGACAAATCTGCAGGTATGTGAACTTTGAAGTTTTTCTGTTTTTCTCTTATTGGCTCTGAGTCTTTTTGGAATTGATGCTTATCCGTCAATTTAACTTTTCAGATGAACTGCCATATTTACATGTTCCACTACACACTGTGATAAAGCTGACTCCTGTTGCTTATGGTTGTAAAGTGGAGTATATAAAGTTACCTATTGATGCCGTAGATACTCATCGAGCAAAGCCCAAGGTAGGACTTTTTTCAAAATGAATTCTTGATTTCACTTCTGTTACTTTTCCTCTGTGTTTTTGTGAGCCTACTATGTCGCTACTATTTTCTTGACTTTTCCTTGCCTTCTGTTTTCTGTATACATATTGTATTTACATCCTTTACTAAAATTTCTCATTTTGAGAAGTGATATCTTTCTTCCTTTTTTTATTTTAGAAATGATTTTACTTATTGATTAAGAATACTTAAACTTCAAAAATAGCATGATGATCAAGTCTTTTTTCCTTAACTTATTTTTGTTAATCCATTACTTTGGTTCCTCTCTCTTACTTCGCTACTTCTGATATCCTGCTACGACAATTCCGTTTCTAGTGTTTCTTGCTAATTGCATGCTGTTCTTGTAAGTTTACACAAACTCTAATTTTTTGAAATCTTTATTTGCTACATATTTCTCCTTTGTATTTTGATGCATGAGCATCCCAAAACATTTGTGTAATGTGCAAGTTTTATATTGTAAATATTGTGTAGTTTTGGGATTTAATAACGTACAGGATTATTCTTTTTAACTTTTGGTAGGCATTGACTGTATTTAGTCATAATAGCATGTCAATTTATCTCCTGTTCAAAATTTTGCGTATTTTTTAAAAACTTTTTTCATTTGAAACTTTAGTTTTTTTTTCCCCCTAAGTTAAACTGTTGTGTTTGCAGACAGGGGTGGGCAGGCATGGTCTATTTAGCGAGCTTGTCTGCTGCTTTATTCTTAATGCTGTGGTAGATGTTACATTCCAGGTACCTCCAGATATCTTATGTACCTATCTGTTTTCTTTCTAAAGAAATCCAGCCCTTAAATGCTCACCTCAGTTTGTTTCTACATTTCTGTTATTTCGTTTTAAAGAATTTTGCACAATCCTTAGAAATAGATGTATTGTTTTTTCAGGAGTCTTCACCAATAAAAGCACAGGAAAGAAATAGCTATGTGATAGAGAAGTTGCTTCAAATGAAGTCTATCTGTTAACTTTTTGTTGGCTTTATTCGTTCGTGGAATTTCTAGTTCAAAATTCAGCTGAATTTCTTAGAAGATTTTTTGATTACAAAGGGACAAAAAACTTGATGTCACATAAAAAAATAAATTGTAATGCACAAATGAATTTTGAAATATCTCCCTATTTTATTGAATGTCATGTTCTTTGCCAGTTAATGTTTGTTTTCTAATCTGTGTCTGTTATGTAGTATTAGGAGACTGATTAATGATGATCAAATGTAATCTTTTCCACTAATTCTCATGACAATTTCTAAAGGAATTTACTTTCAATACTTCTGGTGGAAAGAGAAAATTGAAATTCGAAAGTGGCTATCTTAATGTCAATTTGTGGGAGTTGCAACGAGGGGTTCATGCTTTTCTAATAATTGTCTCATAGTTACACAGCCTTTTATAGACACGTTTGACTTGACTGACAGCTATCATTGACATATGTCAGTTTCTGTGGAACCTTTGTTTTATTTTATCACTATTACATTGATTTCTTTGTATGCAACATAGACCACCAAGCTTATTGCTTGATAGAATTTCCTAGCGTATATCTTGTAGCACAGTTGTGCACTTTGACTTGCTGTTTTATTGGCCATAGCTTTTAAACCTTGCATGAACAAATTGTGTGTCTCTAGAGATTAATATATTATTCTGTTTTTGTGATTTTCATAATCTTTGATTTGAGCACTGACATACTATTTCTCTGAATCTCTCTTAACATACAAATCACAAGCTTTCTAAACATTCTTAACTTTTTCTTTGATATCTAGTGTGATTGAAAGATAAAAAGAATGCTCGATATTTTACTGTTGAATGTATGATTTGATGCATTACTGCCACATGAATAAACTTTTGATACATTTTCATGGATTTGTTTTATCTGTCAAGATGTCAAATATCATCTAATAGCCTGTATCCACCTTTTATGTGCGCATCTGATTGCTTCTTAACACTAACACCTGATCAGTGTGTTTGCCTTTCGTAGTCAACTGATTTTTGACTTACTTAGCAAAGGATAATTGCTTTCAAGCTTAGTATCGTGCTAATAATCTAGAATTTTCAGTAGCAACATTTTTAACTATTCAAAGTCTTATCAGTGACATCTCTCGTCTTCTCCCCACGTGATGCATTTTTCTTAGTGTCCTCAAAGAATATTAATACTTAAAAAGAAGCTGTCAAAATAACCTAGACTCGCTTTCCCCCACATAAAGAATTTAGCAATTTAAAGTCAGTAGCCATTCACTTGTATATTGCTGCCTTTGTTTTGAACTATTAAGTATATGCATGTATTTTTCTATGTTGATTCAAAGTTCTAGTGAACAGCTTGTTCTCCACGCAATTTAAAATTACAACAAGCAGAGTACGAAGTGTTTCATCACCTGATGTACATTTAAAATTTCGTGTCTGAAAATTAAGTTGCAACTGGTACCAAAACTCAGAAAATGGTTTGAACAATTTTCATGCAAAACGCAGATGGAAGTGAACAAAAAAAAATTAAAAAAAAATTGAATTTATTCTCTGAATGACTGCAATAATCATCAAACAAATGACGCTTTTCTTTATGTTGGTGCCATGAGTTTTATTGTATCTGTACACATCTTTCCGTGCTTGTTAGGTGTTTTTAATTGATCTATTTCCTTAAGATTTTGACTGCACTCAATGCAAGCACCCTTCATGCTTGAATTCTTGTTTTCTCAGGTTCCTGGCTTCTTGGAAGATCGTTTCAAGCACGAAAAGCTTCAAAATTCAGAGAAATGCTGATACTGGCGCAGCTTGTGGTATGCATGGTACATCTTTCAACTAATCATTTGGCCACGAGACTATGACTGATTTGTGATGTACGTGTGTATCACAGGAAAAGTGTTGATCCTCAAGAAACTAAAAATAGACTCCTAGTGGATATTGTAATCTAGTGACTGCATTCCAGTCTATCATTCAGGAAAACCGAGTAAAAAACCTCTCTGAAAAGAAAATCAGGAAAAGACATGAGTAGCCTTACCGAGCTATCTTAATTTCATCATTTTTCGTCCAATGAGGAAATTATAGTTGGAGGTCTAGGTGAACAAATTACACCAATTTTAGTACCGACTATCGTTCCCTGGCTTGAAGATCAGAAAGCTTATAGCCACTTAGAGGCATTAATTATTTCTGTTATTACAGTTCAGTAACTCAGAAATATTACAAATTTGTGTGTTTCGTCCTCAAAATTCTGGCTGAGAATTGCAATATGCATAATAAGTGTTTCTGGTAAAGACAAAGATATAAGCTTATTTTGTAAGCGTTTTCTTATACATATTGTATATTACAAGAGGTGAGAGAAACGGTCTGATGCAAATGGAGTGTGCAATGACCAAATTGCTTCTATCATTTGTTCCCATACTATTATATTGTTGTTTTATTTCATTTCCTTATAATGTTTAAGTTTTCAATGAATATATTATTGATTTATTTTATTTTATCTTTGACTCTCAATTATGTTATTTAATTACAAAAATGTATTACCTCCCAAAAGTCTTTGTGAAAGGCATTTTGTTTTATGAAATGAAGTGTAAGTGACAAATCACATATTTGTGTCATTTTGAACCAATGTTTTCATGACATGAATAGTTATGTATGATGTATGGGTGTATATTTTTATTTGTAGAAAGCGTTATTTTAATTAGTGCTCATCTCTGAAGTCACGATCTTCTGGTCCTCTAATCTAAAGTTCACTTTCTTAAGTTTTCATCCCATAGCTTTCTGCCACTCCTTCACTTTCGTCCTACCCAACCTATCTCTTCTATCTAACTTTGTAAATCAACTTTATAAAATACCTATGTACTACCTTCAAATTAAGGAATCCAATATTTGAGTCTTTTATCTGCACTCTGTGCTGTACATTTTGAGAACTTTTTTTCAAAGGCATGCATGAAGTGTAGTGATCATGTCACAGTTAAGACTATGCTGCGAGCAAACACCAAAAAAATTTGAACCCTGACAGAACAGGTTCCTTCCTGTGGGGCCAAGGTGAGCTTATTCATGTTGTACGTGAGTCTCTGGGTGATGCTTTATATTTGGGTCTTCAGTAAATGGTGCTTACCAAACTTCTGATTCTCAGACAGTTCGTGCTCTAAAGTGTTCCATTAGGTTTGATTTCTTTTCTGACTGCGGATGTCTGGCAGGGAAACAAGAAGAAATTTTAATTTCAAAATCCTTAGAGTTATAAATAATTCTATTGTACAATTTTATCAATGAAATAAAGGAGACCTAACGGTTTTAAATTTGATGTAATTTATGCTTCCTAGTATCGGATAGAGGTTTATTGATTTGACAAAACTCTTCAAAACTTATTTTAGATCACATGGTAGAAATCTTTTACCTTTATTCTTCACCGCAGTCTGAAATGATTTGTATAAAGAAGTGTAATCTCTGTTGAAGGGTTGTCACTGATAATTAATTACTGATCACACTCCTTAGCTGAATTACAGCACTCTCCAAAATTTTGACAGAATATACTAATTAAAAACTGTTCAAAACTGGCATGGAGAACCTTTACTTGCAGTTTTATGACTTGTTCGGGTCTCCATTCATTTCATTGCTACTGTGTTAATGTTCACCTTGCATGTGATTGATGTTATCTTCTCCTTGCTGTTTGTGTTTTTTGAAGAGATTCTCTTAGCTGTGTTTTGAAATGAATAAGCTATTTAGTGTTGCCGTTTCTTTGTATTTTTATGACCGCTTTCACACATATTGGTGTTTTATGAACCAGATAAGTAGAGTTGCTTTTTCGAACTCTAGACAATTTCAAACAATTTAAAATGATGTAATCTTGGGTACCACTATCTTGTGAACTTTACTGTTGATTTAATTGAATTTTGTCTACAACTACATGATAGAGTTGCTTTCAAAAGAGATTCTGTCAATGGTCACCCGTAGTCTGTTATTTTAGTTATCAATTATGATTCCCCTTATTGAAACATCTCAAAAATATTACATAAGTTATCTGTCTTGAGCAATGTATAAAGAAGACTACCCTTCCTCTGAGTCTGTGTTATTGTTGATTAGAGCCAATATTTTTCTTAAATGTAACTTTTTTTCTATGAAGTAAGCAAAGAAACTGAGACATTGCAGTAATAGAATGTACAATTTTTATCGCTCACTTTTGCTGATGGTTTACATAAAATTCCTTACTATTCATGGCTCTTGTGGTATAATATTGGCATTCATGGCTAATATCTGTTGCTTTCTTGCAGGGAAATTTGCTCTCTCATTTTCTCTCTCCTCTCTTTTCCTTCTCGATCCAATGGTCTAAGAAATCTTAATTGGCATTGGGAAGCAAATTTTACGATATGATCAAAAGTTTCTTAATTCAAGCAGGCCCTCCCTTTTTGTCCGAGGAATTTTTGTAAATCATGTGTACGCTATACAGTGTACATTAATATTTTTCAAATGCTCCGAATGAAGTGGTTTATCCTGTCTCATTGTACTCAAATTTGATCTCTGTTTTGTTGCCAGTCATAAATCAGACTACATTCGGATACTGTGTACGTACCTTCCAGACAGGGAACTCCTCAACATGGGATTTGTGGGACCTGATTGTTATTGCTTCGTATGTTTTATTTTTATTGAAATGTGTGATAATGATGGTTGTTCATTGTGGTGTTGGAGAACCCACATCTTGTGATATATATAGTGGAAGATAGATACTCAGCTTTGGTATTGAAATCTATGAAACTACTTCTCATACAAAAGTCAACTAAAATCCTTCTGTCTTGTTGTGTTCGTTCAAAGTCAAGAATTCTCAAATTTAGTACCAAAAATATTTTCTACACAAAGTATGGGCCAAAGTTTTATCATGCACTGACGCTTCATGCGGATCTCAAATTAAGAATATAATAATGGCTCTAGATTGTTTCTGCCCAGGCCAAGTGGAGAGGTCTGTTGGTTGTGATTAAGTATCATTTCAAAGCATTCTTAAGGAATGTTTCACCTCTGTAGGTGAGGTCGATGAAGTAGCAGGTTTTCCCTTGGTGTGAGCAGCAATTTTTGTTGACATCATTTTTTTAAATATAAAATTGGAGATGACTTCTAGGATACATTTTCCTCCATATGACAGCACAGTGTAAGAGCGAGGGCCAAAAGAAATAAAATTACGTTGACTTAAAAAAGAAAAAGCTTTTTTTCTGACTTTTTTATTTCTTATAACTTTCCTTTTCATAACACTGATCATGAATGGATTCTTCACTGCGCTGACGATAATTTCCAGTGAATATCAATGATTAACAGTAATAACTATTCATCTAATGATAAGGACTAAACAGACCAACCAAGTTAAAAACAAGACTGTCAGGGAACACCACCTTCATGTTGTAGTTACATAGATGAAAGTTAGTGACTAAATTACACCGCACTGAGCACAATACTCGTTCTCTTTACTTTCATAATGGTATATGAAGGAAAATAGGCAAAGAACGAGTAAAAAGTGCACTCTTCTCACGGGTCTGTGCTGAAGGCACGATTTCCTAGTCAATCCCTTTGCAGTCAGGTCAGTATGTCTGCCAGAGTGCACGCAACGCCAGTAGCGCCTGCAAACAACCTGTGCTTGCATGATACTCGTTACTCTGGCTCGCAAATTAATTGTGGCCATTCGCCATCCCTCTACAGCACTTGTTCTAATTGCCGCACCGCACAGACCACGGCAGGGCAATGCTATGAGGCGGCAGCCAGGATCCCGGACTGGGAACAAGCGCAGGGCAGGAAGGGAAGGAAAGGAAGCGGAAAGGGGGGTACGTGAGGAAATATGTCCTTCGTTCACAGACGGTATTTAGACTCTATAATTTTCTCCTCCGAGCTCAGTTTAGTTATGTGACCAATCACAACTGACCAGGGTTTGACAGAGATTACGAGATGTTGCGCTATTCACATGGAGGCTGATGGTACCCAATGCGTGGAGCCCTCGTCCGAGCCCAGGGTGGCGAGCCGCAAAGCCACAGGGTGACCCGGGACTGGAATTCCCTCCGCAGGGCGCCAAGATACTGAGCTCGAGGTCCCGCAGTGAGAGATAATCATCGAATCGATGTCGAATCGACGCGATTTTCGTCGAAATGACGTCGAATCGACTTCGTTTCGACCAGCCATTTCTCACTGTATATTTTGACTGTCATACTTATCGGAAGCTAAGCGGAGCGGAGCGCCTTTCTTGACTATTGCGATCATTGCGATACTGGTGCTGGTTGGTGCGCTCCGAGTTTCTCACAGAAGTACCAAACTTACATTCCGGGGCAACCCAACCCAGAACCCAAAAGTAAAAAACAAATAATTTTATGGGTCATTTTGACACCTTTTTAAAAATGATCGGCAAGCCACCGCCTAGCAATAAGGGTACCAGATTCTCAGTCGTGATCCGTCGCTGCATGCAACCGCGTCTCGCTGCTCGCACGCCCGGCCAGCGCCCTCCCTAGTTTGGTGGTAAATTTGATGTTTCCCCTGGTAATTAGGAACTGTCAGCGGGAAACGTACGTCTGCTCGCTTCATGGACTGTTTGTTGGCAGCGAGCACACTGGGTGGGAGAGAGTTGTTAACGTCACGAGACTGTGGTGCAGCAGCAGGATGCAGACAGAGACCTGCCGTCCGGCGTGTGAAGTTCAAGTTCAAGTTGAAGTAGCGAAGCTGAGTGCAAAAGTGGCCTCGCCACTCCTCGATCCAGAGTGACAGCCATGCACACTCTTCCTATGGTCACGTGATGGTTTACTTCTCTTCCCCTCCAGTCTCTCTAGAGCGAAGCATAGATCCGCGGCGAACCGGTGGATCTCCATCAAATTACTCATTCGACTTCAGTGAAATTTTAGTGCCGCTGATCTTATCTGGGTGTGATCTCCAGTGCGTCTCTGATTACGCATTTCGAAAGGTACCGCGCGCGGCCAATGCGGCCCGGCGCGACTAATTAAGAAGAAGAAAAGTAAGAGAACAGCTCCGCTCCGCGTCGGGTACTGTACTGACGTAGGTCGGACTTGTGCGGGGCGAGGCTGATCCAGGAACATCATCCATAATGTTGACTCTGACCGGAAAATTGCCAGTGTGACAAATCTGAGTCGTCATGAAGATCCCTAAAGTTCACGGCAAATTTTGAACAGGGGAGAAAGAATTATTTGCATGAGACGCAACTTTAGTGCTCCGGTGACGTGAAGAGAGTCTCTCCCTGCGCGGCGGGTGCTCCTGAACTGTTCCGACCCGGTCCAGGCGCCAGGCTCGGCCAGGCTTCCCGCGCTCGCTGATTGCAATTCAGGAAAACTCTCTTCTTGTCCGCAATGCCTCGCTGATTTCGGTCCTCTCCGCTCGGCGGGGGGAACCGGTCGGGGCGCGATATAAAGTTAGGCACCGCGTTGTACAAGAAACAGGCGTGCTATCAACTTGCCCACCGCGCCCTGCCTCCACCCTGCCTCCAGCGCCCCGCCATGGTGCGGTGGTCAGATCGCCGTGCAGATTGTGCCTATTATGAGCAGGATCCGTTAATCGCAGTCACGCTCGTGTGAGCGGATTCACCTTAAAGTGTTGCAGGGGCCTACCGCGAGCCTAGAGGTAACGAACTCGCTTTGAGGCGCGAGGCACACTGCGTGTCATATAGAGGGCCGAGCCGAGCCGAGCCCAGCCGCGCCTCTTTGTTTTGAATACCTCTAGCACCGAGCACTGCATCGCAATGCATTGCACTGCAGCAGGTCACCGGAGCACCCAGAAAGGAGACACCGGTTGTCTGACACTGACACTGCTGACGCCCATCACGCCCACCACCTCGACACTTGGGGCCAATGCCAACGCACCTGCTCTGCGTCAGCTGCAAGGGGTGCTTTGACCTGGCTGGCTTGACCTGAATACGATCTGAACGTCGACTCTAAGAGAATTTAGAATCTCCCCCTCGCCTTTAGACTTGACTTGAAAATGATCTGAACGTCGACCCTGACGGAATTTAGAATCTCCCTTATAGGTCCCTCACCTCTAACTTGACCTGACAATGATCTGAACGTCGATCCTAAGGAAATTTAGAATCTCCCGGAATCTACCCTCCCTCGCCTCTGGACTTGACATGGCAGGCTGCTGTTCGTGCAAGTCTCGCTCTGGTTGTGCAGCGAGAGGCTGGCAATGCAGCTGCTGTATGCCCTCCCACTCCCGAATCTTCGCCCCAAGTTTCTCGAGCTGAGCCGTGTTCCGTCGAAATTTTCTTTCACCAAAGCAAACTAGGGTCCCTAAAGCAAACCAGAGGCGTTCTTGCGGTTAGTGAATCAAAAGATTTTCACTGCACCTACCTGATGAGCACCCTTTCTTCATTTGTAACTAAATATCTAAGAGATAAAAGAGCGGAGGAAAAAACCCAAAGTAGGCTTAACAGCCTATCATTTTACTCAATTTTTATTGAAATCGGGGGACAGACCGATACTGCTCCTAATTCAATGGCCCAGCAGTGGCCCGGCTTTCCCCTTGCCTTGCGGTCTCCATTCAAACTCCTAATCTCGACCTCATAGAGTAAGTGTGAACTTTTTCCGAGACGAGTGTGAAAGAATACCGCCTGCGCACGCACCTGGCCGCGTGCGTCCTCTCCCTCCCCTCCCCTCCCCGCCCCGCGTGGAGACCCGAGCGGCACGCGAACGGCGAGCGAACGAGTGGCAACCTCACACGGCTCCCCCCTCCCTCCTCGTCTCCTCGCTGGAGAAGAGGAGGAGAGGGGAAGGGGCGGGCGCCGGGCGGCGGGCACTGCTCCCTCCAGCCACGCCGCCGGCTGCCGGGCCCTGCTGCCAGCTCGGGCTGGGCGCCCGGGCTTGGGCTTCCTCCTCGCTCCGCTTCCTCCTCCGCTCCTCCCTTCCCTTCCCTTCCCTTCTCTCAGTCAGTCAGTCCCGTGTCCCGTGCAGTGCAGTGAGCACGCAGCATCAGGGCCGTGCGGAGGTTGTGTTGAGACTCGGTCCGCCTCGCGTAGTGTCGTGTTTTGTCGTGCTGCGTGACAGAGAGAGAGAGAGAGAGGACGCGGGAGGCGCGCTCGTGTTTGTTATCAACACCAGTGCAGTGGCCCCAGGCCCCAGTGAGAGGAGTACAAAGGAGCCGGCCGGCCGAGCTCAGTTCGATTCTGTTGTCAGTCGAGGTGCGTTCGTTGGAAGAGTCAGTTCGTATCGCGCAGTGAGTGTATAGCGAGTGCCGGCGGCGTTGCGTGAACTGCTCAGTGATCCTGGAGTTAAAGTTCTACGAGTTTTGTGCAGAGGGAGGAAATTATTAATCTCTCTCCATTTTGGAATTCATTTATAACAGGTGAGTTGACATAATATTCGCTGTATGAGATGTTAAAGTCCAATCAGTCATTTTGCGAAAAGGAAACAAATTGAGAATCGTAACAAAAACAGGAAGGATATAAGAGGGATTTTCCATGAATATTTAGACTTGGTCTTCTCCAGAATAATAAAAATCTCACGATTCAGCCGGTGCCAACCCACTGCACAATGCTTGGTTCCAAGAAATGAATCCCAGACTTCGCTGGCAGTTCACCGGCAGTATGGAGTCAGTCAATGCGCCCCTTCCTCAATGTAATGCAGCTCAGCAGAGCAAGACTCTCGGACCTTGAACTCGGTTGCGGCTTTGTGGAGTAGCAGGGGCTTTACAGGGGGCCCTCGGGAGCCGGCGTGGCGATCGCGCAGCTGGGGGCAGCCCTTACCAGCTGCCGCAGCTGGCTGCCCTGCCAGATTCGATTCGATTCGGACCGGACCGATTTCATTTCCCCCTTTGGCAATATCATGATCGCTGCAACCTCACCTCGGCTTGATGCGCCTTCAGGCCTAAGTGCATAGCTCCGTTACGAACGGCTAATGCAGGCCGCTAAGCTGAGGCGTTGCGGGGCGTTGGGGGGGGGGGGGGGGGGGGGGGGGGGGGTAACATCACCCTGCCTGCAATTGCAGTCCGTACGCTCCGTGATGCAGTCTGAACCTTTCAATCCACAGTGTTGCCACCCTCCTCATGTTCATAATTTCAGTGTTGCACATGTCAGTAAAGTCAGGGACATTGAAAACTGAAAACTTGTGGCAACCCTGAACTACCATTTCCAGATCGGTCATTATTACCCTTTCAGTTTCCTGTGCGTCGACTTCCTATCTTTTCGTTGGGTGTTATCGAGCAACTTCACGGCCAAACGAAGCCAACCTGCTAACTGTTTTCTTCGCACTCGCATGCATTAAAACGTCGCTGAGGCAATTATCAATTATCCGATTCTTTTGGAGATCTTAGTGGACGAAAGTACGTTCGGTTGGCCGGAAACGAGAGGAAATGCATGACACCTGGGAGTAGCCGGCAGGCTCACGGTCCCGTTGAGCTGGCCTGAAAGTCTGGGCGGGGTGCAGCCATGCCTTCTGGCGGCTGTACAGTACCGTCATGTCTCTGATTGTTATTATTCTGGAACTCGTTATCCCAGAGCCGAGTGCAGCCACGCCCTGCCTGGCGGGGTGCTGCGTGGGTGGGGTAGGGCAGGGCAGGGCAGGACAGGACAGGGAGAGAGACATGTGATGTGAACGACCCCCGAAATGCACCCTGCCTCCCTACCGCGTCGACCCTCCCACCCTCCCCTAGGCTGGGGGTTGTGAATGTGTCTCAAGTGGCACACAAGCGTGGCGTGGCGTGGCGTGGCGCGGCGCGGCGGGAGCAGCTGGCCCGGCGGCGCGGCACGACCCTGTCTGTTAGATTTGAGTTTTGCGTTGAGTATGTACAGTATCTGAATTCGGAAACTGAACTCTGTGTTCACGCTTTCTTAGAATAGTATCGTATATGAACGCCATTTCCTCCGGCTTCGGTAAGAAGGGGAAATAATTAAGGGCTTTGATGAGAGTTCAGATCCCTGGAACTTGGCAGGCTTCTAGTGGGCTGGTGCCTCAAAGACCTTGTTGGCGAACGGATAGGAGGGGGGGGGGGGGGGGGGGGGGGGGAGAGACCCGACCACCTTCTCACCGCTGGTTAGCTGCTGTGATCAGTCGAGTGTCAAGAGGGCGGATTGCTTGCGACCCTCCTCACAATCCACGTGGGACACGAAGGCACAGGCAGGGAACGGAACGGAAGGGCCGAGGAAGGGCGGGAAAGGTTAAAGTTGAAGTACATTCCCTCGCGATACCCGCCGGTGAAAACTTATGCTCGAACGGGACAAGTAAATTTAAATAGGAATGAACCGCGTATAGCCGCCCCAGAACCTGTGCGCTGGTTTGTTATTGTTTATCCAATGCCCATGTTGAAAAGAACTGAGTACTCTTCTGTGACCTGAAGGGAGCCAGAGGAAGCAGGGAAGGGGTTGTCCAGATCCACCTGTCTTTGTCAAGCTTCTGGCGACAATTTCAGCATTCAAGGCAGGGATGCTTTACCCACCCATCCTTCCCCCCAGTCCCAGTCGTAAGGGCTCACAGTACTAAAGCGACAAAGAGCCTAGTCCTCTAAGACCCAATCCCAATCCCCATCCCTATCCCTCGCCATCCCTGCCCAAAGCAAGTGGCCTCCGAGGGTATTAATCCACCGAGATGCTGGCAACAACACCCCACTGCTGCGTGCTAGCAACTGCCATGGTTCACGAGCACATCATACTGCTCCTGGATCTAGAAACTTTCAATAGGGTATTCCAATGATAGCCAGACCGGAAACAAGAAGAACAAAACGACACGGCGAGCGGGGGAGCGGGGAGCTG
>CABIKL010000907.1:0-18181 GCA_902196195.1 Aptinothrips rufus | reverse complement strand
GGGGGGGGGGGGGGGGGGGGGGGGGGTGAGGCAGAGAGGGTGGAGAGAGTGAGAAGGGGGTAGTGTGAGAGATGGTGCGAACTCTACTCTCACCCCACCGTTCACCTGCAACTCCCCGCTACGCCACTCCACGCCACGCCACATCAAGGACCCGCCGTTACGGCAGCGGAAGCACGGCGATAGGGGGAGGCAGCCGGATAGGCGAGAAAGAGGAGGGGTGGGTGGTAGAGAGAGAAAGATACCTGACGATGCGAGGAGCACACGACCTCCAGCCCCCGACACTTGAACCCCAAGGCCAGGCCAGGCCAGGCCAGGCCAGGGGCAGGCTATCCGAGCGCCATTACCAACGATTCGGAGTCTGCGACCTGGACCAGGACCTGGACCAGGAGGCAGCAGCGATCAGCCCGCAGGCGCAGGGAGCACGGCCCGCACTCACTAAGTCAAGGTCGTTCGAAAGTTTTCACGATACATCTTTGGATCAAGTAAAAGTTCCCTACACAGAAAAATTTATTCTTTTTATTTTCTGAATAAAATGTGCTTGCATTAGGTAGTACACCGATATGGCTTAGCAACAGCAGTGTGGCATAATAAAGGATGAGATACGAGGGGTCTCACTCGAAAACATGCGAACAGGATTACATGTTTACATTGGATTACTGGCATCAAAATGAAGAATTTAACTGTAATTTTAGTGTATTTTACCTGTTTATGACGATTACAGCAATAAACATCTCCGGTAATTCAGTTTCTTTCGAAAACGAAATATAATATCAATGTTTTTAATAAAATAAAAATAACGAAATTTTGGGGACATGATTACATGACTGACACACCCCTCGATGAGAGGTGAATGCTGATTTGCAGCTTTCACCCGTCAAACAGTGAAAAGGGTGAACTGTGATCCACAGTAAGCCTCCGAATGGCGACGGAGCGCGTTATCAAGGATTTCCAGGCTCGGAGGGAAGAATACAGGACCTGATTACCAATCCGCCCCTCGCACTGACTATCGGCTAGGAGGATACCTCGGGGCTCCAGCCCAGAGCCCTGCCAGCAGACGAGATCATTCCCAGCGCAGAGACACCAGAGGCAAGCCCGTTTAATTTGTTTCATTTACTCCTTGCATTTCCGAACAAGGTTTGGCCATACGGTAAACAAAAGTCTCGGCAACACTTGCTTCTCGAGTTGAATGTGCTTTAATTGACTTTCCAGGCCGATCGTTGTTTTCCCTCATCTTTTCCAGACTTTCCCGACTTGTGGCCGGCCGCCCTGAAGTAATTATTTCACCAAGAACACTGTAAAAAATAATACCTGTTTTGGGGAGCCCTTCCCCAAAACAGGGGTGAAGTAACACCGTTTTCAAAATTTTTGGTGCTCGTTTGGAGGATTATGTAGAAATGCGTTTTAGAGTGTCCCGATCGCGGTCCTGATTATTTTGGTATAGGTCTCAAAATGACCCCCACAAATTCCAAAACCGGTGTTACTTCACCCCTGTTTCTGGGGAAGGGCTCCCCAAAACAGGCATTTTTTTTTACAGTGTAGAGGACGGTCACAACCAATGAGAAGGAAGTCATCAACAGAAAATGACGAACGTATTATTGTATCACAAGGAATCTGATCAAAGGAAACTTTCGTTTCCTTCCAAGCATACCAGGAACGGTCTCCTCACAGCAAGAGAGCTCTTTTCTGCAGCGGATCGATACAAGTCGAGTGAAATAGCCAGTAAAGCTTTGTGTGGCGCTTGCAACGCTCATCAAAGCAACCCCGTCAGAGCACGCAGGTGCGGCTATCCAAGAGACTTTATTTCGCCTGCTGCACGTGAAAGAGCCAGTATTAACGGCGGAGCATTCTGGCTGCAGCCGGCAACAAGAACAACATCAACATGAACTGTTCTCCGTTCCCTACATACAGTGCACAGGGTTGTTACAAGAGCATGTCATCCAATGCCCTGAAAAATGCCTGACAAATCCTTAACGTAAATACAGGTGTCTTTTTGAATTAAAAATTATTGAAGGTCACCGCAAAGTTAGTCTGAGAATTTTCCTGACTAATCCCAGACTGTTCCTGACCATCTCACTTTTACTGACTTTCCTGGTTTCTTCTGGTCTCTGGCAACCCTAACACTGCAGCGTTTAGCACATTTTGAAAAGCCGCGGTGCGGTGTTATTATAACAGTATGGAGATTTCATTTATATCCTGCAATCTTTTCAGCGCCACCACCAACCATAAATTAATACTACCATCCATCAGCTCAACTTGGACGTGCTGACGGGGGCCGGCCGGACGGGCGGGCGGATCGGGATAAAGGATTGGTAATGCTATATCCTTATTACCGCCACCAGGCAACTGGCTGACGAGATCCTTCCTCCGCTGCGAGCGCGGAAACCTACGAAGTCCGAAACTTTGTCCTACAACTGACTTCCAGCAGGGCAAAATCGACAACAGATCATATTCATGTTCTGTTCCCAAGACGTGACCACCCTTTGGGTCTGAATGAGATGGGTTGCCGAGGGCTGCACAAGCTGCCAAAACCACAGAGTAAAGAAATGCTCCATAAGTTGCGAAGGATTCTAAGCATATGTATTATAACGTTTGTATGTCGGAAAATTTTCTTTGCTACGCAAAGTTCAAAGTCAGTATTATCAATAATTTTATGAGTTTGTAATATCAACCAGTTTACAGTTCGAGGTATTTAGTATTAAGCAACAAGGATAGTTCGCAATTTACTTCACGTTATAAGGCATTACTTCGTGAGATTTCGAAAGAGTCACGCACTATGTAAGTGCAAAAACAAATAAAAAATAAAAAGATGTCGGTTTTACTTCGAAAATACAACGACGGGGTTTTGCTCAACGCGTACTTTTCCATTTAATTTCAACTTTGAATTGCATTTACCAGGCCTGAGCCATCGAGGCGACGACTGTCGAGGCACAGCCTCCAGTCCAGAGGATGGAAAGAGAAAGAGAGCGAGGGAGAGGGAGAGAGAGATGGAATCTGTCCCTGCAGCTTAGACCTCATCCACTCTGCTCTGGTCCAGTGGCACTGAGACTGCTCTGCTCCGCCGAGATGTTCTCATCTCATGTACCGCGTGTAGTCCGCAGATCCACAGTTGCCACTATCTGTTGGAGGAGGGGGTCGGGTGGGGGAGGCGGAGGGGAGAATGTCTATAATCACGTGGCGCTCTGGACCCGGAGCTCAGTGATGACGCTACGAGCCGAAACCGCGTGCCACACTGAGCAACCTGGAGTAACCTGGTGTAACCTGGAGGAACCTGGAGTAACCTGGAGTAACCAGGAAAAAAACTCCAATGCGTTGATCGTTAACACAAAGGCTACGATTTGCAATACAGGGGCTGTTCAAAAGCTTTCGTAAGATACAAACCGGGCGTCTGTATTGAAAGAAAAAATGAGTGTGTTCGTCACGTGACTATGCCTGCTCTCCCCACTCTGCTCATCAAGCTACTCTTACAGAAGATCTGGGGCCTCTCAACGCGCGTTGTCTCCCTCCCTCCTTCCTTCCCTTCCCTTTCGGGCGAGGAGAGGAACAAAGGGTTGTGAAGTTCAAGAACAACTGCGCCAGCGAGCCTCATCGGCAACCTAGCCTAGTTCCATGGCGGGTTAGCCCCCCCCAACGCCTGACGAGCGACGGAATCATTTCGGTGTATCTGCGTCCCCTCGCCGCGCCGCGCCGCGCCGAGCCACTGAGGTGCGGTAATTAGCGGCGCTCGACATGCAAATCCCTGACTTAGGAGAAGAAGTGAGGAGAGACGAAGCAATCACAAGGAGAGAACTTTGACCCAGTGTCACTCAGAAACACCTCGTTGAACCAGGTGTGCATATAGTGTCCAGTCAGTGAACTCTGAATCACGCATAATAATTTGGTTTAAACATGATAATTCTCATAAAACACTGGTCGTAAAAAATTTACCCTGAGTTTTTGTCTGGTACTTTTGCTTTTAAGCAGCCCTGCCTAAAGTGAAAATCAACCTCGAAAATCTGTTCGATAAATTGATTTATTGACTTGTTTGTTTTTTGATCCGTCATGCTCTCTCTGTACCATTCATCAGAGCGACGGTCATTAGGTAAGTCCATTGCTGGCCTCGAATGGGGGACGTGGACTGGTCTTAACAAACTCAGCTCGCGGGTAGCAAACAGCCCTGCCAACTGCTTGCCAGTGCGTGGTGCGCATACTGACATTGTTGCCAACATACACACGGCCAAAATGAAGACAATATTGCGAGTTGGAGTCACGTATGAGATGCGGCATGTAAGGGAGGACACGTTCGTACTATCTGCGCACTGAGCCCCGTCACGCCACGCCACGCCACGCCGCGCCACGCCACGCCACGCCACGCCACGCAACGCAACGCCACGCCACGCAACGCCACGCCACGCCACGCCACGCCACACCACGCCACGCCACGCCACGCCGCGCCACGCCACGCCCCCGATAAGCCGTGCAGATGGTACGCTCCGTGTGGCTCCATCCTATTACCTGCATCCTTCCGCCTCCGAACACCGTCAACACGTCATGTTACCGCAAAGAGAGGAATATACCCAGCGCCCAGCGCAAAGCAAAAATACAACCCCTGTTGGAAAACGAAAGTAGAAAGGCGTCAAACATAAAGGATCGTAAATCAACAAATACAAGGAACATCTCGACAAAAAATTATAATACAGAGGACAGAGCGTATGCATTACGGCTGCTTAAATTCGCATGTAATAACACGAGGAGAGTATGTAAGAAAATGACAGTGAATACTTCTAAACAAAAAAAAAGGCCTTCGACACTTTGAGTGTACCGCCCCGCACTCCCATCACCTTCCCTACCAGCGTAGTAAACTTCTCAAATAAATTAAGGATACATAAACCACACAGCCCTGCGGCGCAGTTTGCGACACATCCATCAGGAAATGTGTCGGGTGAGGGAGGAAGAGGGCCGCGTGTCAACTCCAGGCAGCATAACAAGAAGTTATGTCATCTTAGGAGTCACAATTTATCGCGCATTTTTTT
This sequence comes from Aptinothrips rufus, assembly GCA_902196195.1. Lineage (NCBI taxonomy): Eukaryota > Metazoa > Arthropoda > Insecta > Thysanoptera > Thripidae > Aptinothrips > Aptinothrips rufus. Next base: position 13,172 of record CABIKL010000907.1, on the reverse strand, counting down.
AAAAATAGAACGTCATTTACCCTAACGCCTTCAGACCTTTCTCCGAAATTTTCTCAACAATATGCGATTTAGTGCCCACAAAGGAGCAATTTTATCCTTTTCACTATATTGTCTACGGTTCCTCGAAACGCGGTATGAACAGAATGGCAACATTGTTGTTCGTCGCAGGGATGTTTGTTTGCCGTCGTTCCGTCGCTTTTCTTGGGGCAACACTCCCTCCTCGTCTTTATTCCTCCCGCGCGGTCACGGAGATGCACCGACCAGACCAGACCGCAAGCAGCTCTTGGAGCAGCCCTTCGAGGCGGGGCCCTTCGAGAGACTGCGAGGAGCCCTTCGAGAAGCCCTGCTCTTTAGCAGCTCGCAACAACGCCTGGAACAGCTCTAAGAGCAGCTCTGGAGCTCTTTGCAACCCCACCTGAACGAAATCAACGAGCTTTTGCCTTCGCTGCCGGCCTGAGATATCAGCGAAAAAATATCTTCGCGGCCAAGGGGAAGGAACGGAGGGGATTGTGAGTGGGGAAAGGGGGGGGGGCGAGAGTCAAAGGGGAGGGGAATGGGAAATGGATGAGGGGATTTTCCGTCATGCTCAAGCAGTCCCCAGTCCCCTGCGAGGGCGAAAGAGACAGCTGCAGAACATCATTATATTTGAGAAAGGGAGATGCTTAAGATGAAATTATTTTCTTTAAAAATTCCAGCGTCAGAGCCTCTTGGTGACCGCAGCCGGCAGGGCTGGAGCTCTGGACCAAACACAGCGACAAGTAATGACGCCGGCCTCCAGGAAGACACTGTGAAAACAAATACCAGTTTTGGGAAGCCCTTCCTGGGGTCATTTTGAGAGCTAAACTAAAATGATCATGACAGTCTAAAACGCACTTCTACATAACCCTCAAAACGACCCTCAAAAATTTTCGAAATTGATGTTACTTCTCCCCAGGCAGGGCTCCACTAAACTGGCATTCTTTTCAGACAGTCCTACTTTCAGTACTGGCTCTATTTACAGTGGACAGACCGAGCGGACGGCCTCGTCAGCCGGCCGACGCCCAGTTGTGATTCCGGCTGTCTATCTGAAGGAAGACCCGCTCTCAAGCAGATGGCCCTCTCGTGCGCCCCACCGCCACCTAACACCTAACCTACATCCCGGGGGCAGGCACAACACTGCGACCTGGGAGAGTCGAGGAGGGCGGGGCGGAGAGCGGGGCGGTGAGCGGGGCGGTGAGCGGGGCGTGAATGCAGGCCAGGGCGCGAGGAGACCGAGGGGATAAAGACACAAAAGAGGAGGGGAGACAGAGAAGAGCAGACGGATGGCAGGGGGAGTGAGATGGAAGACCGGGGCTGACGGGGTGGTGGGGAGGGGTAGGCGAGCGAGGCGGCGGTGGGGAGGGAAAGGTGATAGGGGCAAAGGAGGAAGTCAGTACGATAGGTATGAAGGGAATAGAGGGGGGGGGGCGTGAGAACGAAACGAGAGAAATGGCGAAACTCTTTATCCTCATGCAGCACCAACCCTGTGAAACAGTGTACGAAGGAACGCATCGCGATTGCGAAGGATTTCAGGCAGGTAGATAAGGAAGATTTAGACACTTTGTGATTGCGAAGGATGTTTCCGCTTCGCATATCAGACAGGAAACGCTTTGCATCGCGAAATAGAAACCTTCGCCTGCTTTCAAAGCATTTTCGCTGTGAAGCGAAGAAGATGTTGAGTAATTAGAAAGAAAACGCTTCGTTGTTAGCTATTATGCCTCTAAAATCTTTCAAAATAGAGCATTGCTTTCTAGAGACTTTACAATGAAGGCATACCGTGCTGCCGCTGGCCGCACATTAACACCTTTCACCGAGCTTTCACTCATCTCTCTGCCCGCTCGTCCCACTGCCCTGCTAGCTCATTTTCACCAACCCCTTTCTCCAGCCAGCAGAGAGAGATAGACAGAGGGAGACAGAGAGAGGAAGACAGAGAGAGAGAGACGCACTAACGAAATTCGCTCGCATTTTCAACTTATTAGCTGCAATGTTACGAACAGTTTCCTGTTTCCGTGGGCGGTTGAAATTTTTTAGTCATGCATGGACGCTTTGTCAGTAAAGAAACAGACGAGCTCGGGGGGCGGGGCTCCAACACATGACGAGCAAGCGGCACAGCGCCACGTGGTCACGACCACTCTCTCCGCCCCAGGCTCTCTGCTCCCGGCCGCCGCGCCGCGCCGCGCCGCTACCCCTTGCTTCGCACTGCTCGCACTGGTTCGCTGCCGCGGCGGCTGGCCGCTCGGCTCGCGTTCTGTGGTCCAACTCAATGGGATGGTATAATGCGTTTATCGCGAAGGTGTGGATTATTGCCAAGCGGCTCGGCTCGGCTCGGCTCGGCTCGGCTCGGCTCGGCTCGGCTCGGCTCGGCTCGGCTGGAAGGTCACTCCTTCCGTTTATCAAGTGGCAGGGTGCTGAAGCGCGCGGCACTACTATCGCGGCGGTGGCGCAAGGAACACCAGAAAAGTATCAGAGAACAAGAAAAGCATCAGTCACTACTCGTTAGGCACATCTGTACCGCCGCTCCATCCACACACACGCATCTAATGGAGCTTGCTGCTGCTTGCTGCTGCCAGAAAAAAAAAAGACAGTGGAAACTACAGAAACTCTGGTCAACAATTTGCCTGGTCAGACCGTACTTTCCTAAGTACAGTTTTTCGGGGTACAGTGCAGCGTGCCTCGCATAAGCAGCTGGACTGCAGCACACCTTACACCCCTGAAAGCGTACTTTGGAAGGCGCGGTCAGACCAGGCAAATAATTATTGACCAGGACTTTTGGCACGGCTCATTCATTTGGTACACCGTTTTTATGGCAGTAGCTGCTGCTGTTTGGTCCCACCGTCAGCTGGACGGACTATCCACGCGCAACAACTACCGCCTCCCCTCCCACCCCTGCTCCCCTCCCCTCAGCTCACGCCCTTGTTATCTCCCCAGCGGCCAGTCAGCAGAGGGCCTAACGTAAAGGGTCAACCATAAATTACACGTCGCATTTCGCGCGCGTCGACCTCTACTCGCCTAACGCGCCTAGCCTCGCCCCGGGCCGCGCCGTGCCGTGCCGCGCCGGGCCAGTGCGACGATTAAGGGAAGATGTGGAGTTATTGCTCCATCCCTGCACAATGGCCGCTCCCTTCACCGAGACAGCGGTGGCTCGTGATCGATTCAGAGCAACTCCCATCCCGGCATGCTCTACTACTATCAGAAGCCGTAATGATGGGGAAATAACTGTTAATTTTACGGCGCTTTGTGTCCAAGTTCCTCGCGCCTCGGCAATTTATAAAATGAGCGACTCTGTATTCAAACACTAGTCTATCTTGAATTACTACGGGAGCCTTAGAGATTGCCCTGCCAGTCTACTCGCCGACAGTGCTAATTCACTGTGCGGACAGACCAGGAATAAAGTACACGACTCGCAATTAATACAAGCGAAGCAGCGCAGTGCAATCGAAGGGCACAACCCGTCTTGCGATCGGACGCATTTCACACTAAATGTATCTGCACAATTTTTGTACGAAGTTAAATGTACGCTTGATTGTGTACGATTTTTTGGGCATACTTTTTATACGCAGTTCAAGCGTTGGTTTAATTTTGTACAGTTTGAGCGCCCAAAATTGTGCAAATATGCTTACATTTAGTGTGCTGCAACCCGTTTCGATCGCTAAAAAAACCATGCCACTAGTTCTGCTCAGTTTATTTCTCATTTTGCACTTCTCTTTGCCGAACACGTGCCACCTGTAGCTGTCGTGGTGCTCGGGTAACCTAGGGTAACCTGGCCGCACCGAGGGGGTCTAGTCGGCGCGTGCGGCAGACACGGCGCGCAGGGAATACAGCAACACGTTGGAATTGAATTAGGCGAAAACAATTTGCACAAGATTTCTTTGCGTGTCCCTGCCCGTGTCGTGAATGTTCCTCGATCACTGATGCAAAAGATAGCGGAAAGGGAGGGGGGGGGGGCAAAATTAAAGCGTGGGGGGCGATGTAATTTGCTGGTACGAAGAACGCGAAGGGAAGCGAAGATCGACACTCGGTCCTACGCTGAGAGGACAGGGGGAGGGGGTGGGGGGGGGAGGGGGGGGAGAGGGAGGAGAAAAGGGGTGGGGGGGGTTATGAGGAGGGGAGGAGGGATGGCGGAGGAGCAATGGGGGAAGAGAAGTCTACGCGAGGTGAGGAGAGGAGAGACGACAAGGCGTTGGCGCAAGAAGCAAGAGAAGAGGGTATAGAAATCAGGGCAGGAAAGAACTTGAGCAAAATTATTTGCCGGAAAGAAGGACTGGAAAAATCAAGGAGCAGATCACGCGAGCGAATCCTGTACATTGGACTTCCAGACTTATTGGACCACCATTGGACTTCCTACGGCCCTTAGTTTAGGCAATAAGCTTTACATAGCCCCTGAAAATAGGCAAAAAAAAACTCTACTTTTGCACTCTTGGATCCGTGGACTTCCAATGGACTACCATGGACTGCCAGAATTTTGTACACCGGACTTCTTGAGTGATCTGCCCCCCGGGAAAAATACACCGCTGTAATCGCTTTGAGACAGAGTGCAAAGGACTCATTGCTCGTCTCTCTCCCGCCAACACGAAGCAATGCCCGGCCAAACCACAGCCGGAGTGAAGTAAAGGGGTTTCAAGGAAAGTTTTTGGCACAAGTAAGGCAGGAATTATTTACAGCGTGCTAAAGGGCGAGCTATGAGAAGTTAATAGAAAGAGGCACTTTACTATCGAGCCAAGGGCCGAGGGAAGAAAGGCGATCCCCGCGGGATCTCGCCACCCCACCTCGCACCACCCCGCCCCGCCCCGCCCCGCCTCACCAGGGGCCACCTCCTCGGGCGTATATTTCTCAGTGCTATTGAGGGGCGAACGCCACGCTACCGCACACCGCCAAGCTACCAACAGCTACAACTGGCCTCCAAGTGAACATAAAGCCGACACAGGCCACGGGGCCTCGGCGAACAACCCTGACCCCCCCCCCCCCCCCCCCCCCCTACAAGAGAAAGAGAGAGAGAAAGAGAGGGATGGAGTTTGAGTGAGACAGGGAGAGAGCCAAGGCACAAACTTTTACGAACTTTCGGTTATGTTTTCGAGAACACATTTTCAAAACAGTCCAAAAAGCTCACCACTATTAGTCACTATTCGGGATTGGAAACGGCCTTTCCGAAAGTTTTCCGGGAAAAAATTATCAAAAAGTCAAATATGTAGAAAAAGTTTGAAAGAAGGTGCGATTCAACATATTTTGAAAGGATGTTCTGACGAGTGTCCCCTTTCTTACGCAAGTGATAAGTTACACTACGACTACGGGGTACGGGGTCATCGTAAGCCGATGCCCTTGCTCCGTACTCTCCGGTACTGTCCTCTTTCTAATGCAGGCGCAGTATCAGTGCGCCCCTTACTATAACGGCGCCTGTTACCGCCCCGTTTCGTGGCCAATGGTGGGTTTCATTCCCATTCAGTATTGGCGACCACTTCGTCAACCCGGCAACGGCGCGGGGCGGGGCGGGGCGGGGTGGATGCGGGTGGACCGGACCAGTCCCTGCTGAAGGTTGCACTTTGCTTTATCTGCCCCCACATTTCTAGATCCAATTAGCCATAAAAATCGTTTATTTCGCTTCAGTCCCCCCCCCCCCCCCCCCCCGAGCCGCGACACCAACACTGAATGTCAGGACATGGAACACTATGACTACAACATAAAGGTTGTATCGCTAATAAAAGTACAGGACAAAGGAACAGCGCTTCACCACACTGTCAAAATGTCCGGAATGAGATAACTTACAGACAGAGGGCAAACCCTGGGCAAACCAGAAATAAGCCCTTTTGGGGCCTACGACCCCAAAAAGCAGCTCTCCCCTCGATCTCCCTGCCTCGCCACGCCACGCCACGCCACGCCACGCCACGCCACGCCACCCCACGCCGCTTCAAGCACTCGGTGTGGGCGGCAGGGCTAACGAAGGGTCGCGGCGCGGGTCGTGGTGGCAGGCTCCCTGCTAATAGCGGGTAAATTAATGAAAATCTCGACCAAGGACGAGGAGGGGAGGAGCAGCGCCTTAAAACTCTGTCCAGCAAGTAACGCTAGCGGGCTTGCTGGTGTGTTTGCAGGGCGGAGAACGCGTTGAAAATGTTGAACACGAGTGGTCAGTCAGTCATCTAATCACGCGTACAAAATTTCGGTATTTTTTTTTTTTGTAAGAAATAAGAAATATTAATGTTTTACATCGCCTGGTGGACTGCGCGCTTTCATTGATCTGTCCAGTGTTGGGGCCGTCCATTAAGATAGCAAACCAACATTATTTCCACGACCACCTTACTCTGTCTTCAATAGGGTACTCCAATGGAGCCTGAACCGGAAGTAAGAAATCGGAGAGAATCACAAAACTCCCGGCCCCTCGCCAGTGCAGGGGGTGGGGAGGGCAGTGCTTCCTTTAACCCCTCCCAGGCGAGGGGCCGGAAGTTTTGTGATTCTCGCCGATTTCTTACTTCCGTTTGAGGCTCCTTTGGAGTACCCTATTGTTATCTTCTATTTCTGCCAACAAACATCAACAACTAGACATCTCTTTGATGTAGACATGACGTGTATAGCAGACTATACGAGAGAAGCCTAAACTAACCGGAGGGAGAGGGGAAGGGGAGGGGGATAACAAAAGTGAGACCAGTACGCACGCTACTAAATGAAATCTTGGCGGCTATTGGTGAAAACTAATCGCGAGGCACTCTTTGTTGTGTGTGTTTTCACCCGCAGTCTGCAGACGACATGGTGCCTTTCAACGTAGGCCGAGGTGGAGGATCTGTGGCCTCTCGCTTCCTGTCCATACCGCCCTAGTCTCATGCCTCACAGCAATATATTTTTATTTGGTGGCGGTCCTTCGGAAGTTGGTCAACCCGACTTTAGATGGTTGGTTTTAAACATACCTTTCACGTCGGCTATCGGAGGGTCACTTGATGATAACAACGTCCTGCTGCTGCTGCTGGGCGGGTGGCGGTGGCGGTCCTTTCGGCTAACGGCTTGCGTCGCATCTCAGATCGACAGCTGGTGTTGCTGCATTGCACTCGCTCGGGGTCACAACGTCACAACCTAGCGCGCTGCTTGACCTGACCTGCGCTGGTATGGATCCGTGTATCCTAGTTCTTCTTGCTGTGCTGCGACGCGGCAAGTTCGGACACTCGTCACGACCGATACACCCGGTCCGGCCCGGCGGTGCAGCCAATCAGGCGGTGAAGTGTTTGTGATTTTGTTTTGTAATTGTGGGTGCGTTCCGTTCCGTTCCGATATGCGTTGCCGGTCACGTGATCTGACCACTCGGCTCGGCTCGGCTCGGCTCGGTTCGGTTCGCCCTGGTCGCGGGGCGTACGGCGCGTCTTGGCCACCGGGTCGGCTCAAAATAAACAGCGCTGCGTGCGCGGCGCGGCTCGGCTCGGCTCGACTCGGCGTGGATCGCGCGGGAGGCGAGGCAGCGGCCGAGGAGGCGAGCGCCACTCGACTCGTCTCGTTCACCCGCCTCACGCTGCGAAACACGGCGCTCCAGTCGCGCTGCGGCCACAGCGGCCAGTGCTGCCATCTCTCGGAGTAATCCCGAAGCTCGTGAGCCGGCGCCGGCAGACTTCAAGTCCGTTCGAGAATGCTGCAGCTGTTTTAATCAGTGGCTGCAGCGATCTGCCCCTTTGTACACAGTTCTCTGTGGCAGATGGTGGCAGAGAGGTTAGTTGTAATCATTAGACAACCTAGCAGATACAGATATATCTGTATCTACTATTTCGTTGGCAAGTCAAGGAAAATCTACATCCTACAACCTGGACGCGACTCTGCGGGCGCCACTGGTTTTAATCAAGTTTCCGTTAGGGAGGTAATAAACGATGTTAGTTATATTTGGCAAATATATTATTTGCAATGGTCGCACACTGCCTGGAAAGAAGAAAGCATGCGCTATCTCGGATCATAACAAGCAGGCAATAGGGTACTTCAAAGAAGCCCAGAACGGAAGTGTGAAGAAGAAAACGACATGGCGAGAGGGGAAGCGGGTGGTTCGGCTGCCGTTCCCCGCTCCCCTCCCGCCGGTCGTTTTCTTCTTCACACTTCCGTTCTGGGCTTCTTTGAAGTACCCTATTCCACCTTGCGCGGGGTTGAATGGAGCAAGGGAGGGACGTGGTATAAATTCGTCTGTAGTGGTCTCTGTAATGGCTGATCCTTTCTGCTTCTGCTTTTCTTAACCTTGCTGAAATGCCTCATTATTATGAGCTGGGAAATAATGTCGATATCCTCAGAACCACCTGCTATAAATGTCACAACAATCGAGTGCGGTCGAATACCGAGCCCACTTCAGCCCTCTATAAGGAAAAGGCTGTCTCTGACAGCAGAGAGTAGCGCTGGGAAGCGGCCATACTCCAGGTTCGCTCTAGTGAGGGCTTCTATGTCAGTGCACTGAAACGATCGACCGTAGTACTTGACGTATTCCTCTCAAACAATCGCTGACAATACTTTGCGGTCATCCGTTAAATACGTAACGCAATTTTTACAGATGGCGCCAAACACAAAATTTTAGATTTCATTTTTTTTTCTCCCGCTGTATCTTTCACATGGCAATGGCTGCGTAAACCAGCGGCTCCATTCAGCGTGTTCTGGAGACAGGAGGCAGCGGCAGTGACCAGGAAGTGATAGGCAGGGAGCCCTTGCTGCAGTCACCTCGGGCGGCCCGGTTCAATACCAACACCTGCTCAAGCTATCTCCTTGCAGACTCTCGACGCGGCAGGGAATTCCAAGCCAAAGGGCTGCATGACGGCGACAGGGCCTGTACAGGGGATGCTCCACAACGCAACTAGTTCAAGAGTACCGACTAAATCATGCATCAGGCTTCCGTGAGGGGTCCAACAAGAATACAACATTGCACCCCTGAGCATTGAGGGAACGAAAGCAATTCTGATACTGTGCGAGTGCGAGTGTGCGCCATAGTCACTAAAAATTGTCAAAAATCGAGTCAAAAATACATTCGGTCTATAGTGGTCGTTTCGGTCGCGAGAGTCGTCTCGGGGCCGGGCTACACGCTGGCCGCGCCCCGCCCCGCCCCGCCCCGCCCCGCCCCGCGTCATCCCCCGCCGTGCCGTTAGCCTGGCGTACCGCGTCGCGCCGCGCCTCGACGCCAGCCGGCCTACCTACCTGCGTCTTGGCAAGTAGTCGCGACGCGCTGCGCCGCGCGGCCGCGATCCTCGCGCATGCGCATTGCACACCGCGCGGCAGCCGCTCGCACCAGCAGAACATGCAGCTGAGGAGGTGGACCTGGCTAGACGCGAGGCGCAGCGGTGGCCGCCGAGCGGTACACGCCGCGGAGGTACAGGTGCGAGAAGGTCAGGTGAGAGCCCGTACCATCCACTGCGCTCCCTTCCCCGCGCGGGTACTGTCATCTCTGTGAGAAATGAGGTTAGTCTCGACGTCGAAATCGACATCGAAATCCCCGAATCGATGTCGATTGCTGATCGAGACTGTCTACTGGGGGATCTGGGAGAAAATAATCGAAAAACAGGTAAACCACATTTAAAAAAAAAAATCGTTTTATGATTTTGTGTTGACCACGTAAGGAACTCCATAACTGGATGGATCAGCCATCACCACAAGACCCGAATAATCTTTATTCAACTACAAGTATTTGTTCCAAACAACCAAAATGAGCAAACGCCGAGGAGAAGGAGGCGAGAAATTGTGTCAATGTCAAGAACGTGCGGCATCCTCAGAGACTCCCGACAGAGATTTCTCATAGTCCCCCATGTTTAACTGGTTTTGAGTAAGCTCATCTTAATTAGCCGCCAACGGCAGGCCACCGCGGCGCTCTTGCGTGAGGTATTGCTCGGCCACGGACACCGATACATTAGTTGAGAAACTAAAAATCAGAATAAGTAATGAAAGAATATTTTTGCGAAAAAACCGGATTTTCATTATTTTTTGGCGGAAAACCCGTACTAAAACTTCCAGCCATACCAAAAATCATGGTGAATGATTTTGTCTGGTCTGACCGTACTTTCAAAGTACTGCTTTTTAGGAGACGCTGCGCGCTGTACATTGTAAACGCCTATGCTCTCCAGTGGGAAATTCGCTTCGCGGTTCGGCATCTATATGTGGCGTGGCGTGGAGTTGCGAGGCGTGGCGTGGCGTGGCATGTTGTGGTGTCGTTGGCGTGACGTCCATCAGACGTTTACGGAGTGGCTGCCACCAGCCAGTTCATGTCTGACAACGCCACCGTTTCATACACGGCATAATAGCGTTTTGACGAAAACAAACTGTCAGTACTCGAGTCTCGACTGCGACAGGACTAGGCCGCTGCTCCGCTGCTGCTGCTGCTGTAAGGTGAGACCGGCGTTGCAGCTCAGTCCTCCTCCATACAAGGCAGACGGCCGCAGGCTATGTGCCCGCAGGTAGTTGGTACCCATGGCGTCAGTATCTGTTCGCGGGTGGGCGGGGCGGGGCGGGGCGGGGCGGGGCGGGGCGGGGCGGGGCGGTTAGTCCAACGTACATTTAAAAGAAAACCACAAAAATCATGATGTGCGCTGTCCGTACAGTTTGAAAACTATAGGCAATAAATTGTATTTTGAAGTAAGCTTATGTTATGGTCATTTGCCGTCATTACAATATTCTCAGTACAGTATGAAAATAATGATAATTCACAGAACCCGTTTAATTTGGATAACCAGAGTTTTGAAATCGCCATCGAAACGTTGGCAAAATTACCGAACAGTGTATGAAGCGAGAAACTGTTTGTGTTATGTCCTTTGACTGATCCTCTTTTTCTCATCATCTTTTCTGTCCGTTCCCCTGTGTTTGTCTTTCGAGATTTTTGATTTTAGATCCAGCAGAAATGCAGGGAACTCTAAACAGTTTTACTATTTCGACAGTTTCAAAGTCTCGCCCTTCGTCTCCTTCTGGTGACGCCCCCGGCACGCCCCTGGCATGCCCGCGCACCGAGCCAGGCTGGCAGCTCAGAGTGAAACGCTCATGTAACTCCGCGTAAGCGACCTGGTCCGGATGATTGTGCGGGAAGCTGGCCTCGCGCCAAACCGTTCGCAAACCGCGGTTAATTTCGCCGGCCCAGTCGAACACTTGAGGCGAGTGAGAAAGCAGTCTGCCACGGCGGGAACTGACGCAGGCGATACAAGAAATAGACGGGCATCTTCCACTGATCTAATAGTCTTCTTTGTACGGCCTTTTTAGCACCCTAAAATATTTTATCACCGTCGCATGTGATCGACATTCAAGAAATTGCCTCGGTGGTACCTTAAAAAAAAAAAAAGTAAAAGTTGTGTCACTACTACGTGAGGAAACACCCAGTCCAAAAACTTTCAAAAGAATTGGCAATAAATATTTAAAAATAGCGAAGTTTTTTCTTTTTGTTTTTTAATTGAAAGAATGACGGTCTGTGTGCATGGGAGCGCCTGCAAAGATGAAGGGTAGGCAACACTGCACTGCTCGGCTGTGTTACAGTACTGCCTACCTCACAGGGGCCCCAGCCCAATCAGTGGGTATGCGAGGACCTCGGTGAGGCCTAAAGGGCTCCCTCAGGCTCCTGGCAATCGGAGGATAGGCAAAAGCGGCGCCCTTATTAATGCCCTGCGGAGGCTCTGCCGCATTGTATGCAGCCTCGGTACAGGGTACGGTCCATAAGGTCCTCCCATGCACACAAGAACAGGGCTAGTTTTCCGCCGACTGATCGATTATCGATGGTGAGCGCGGCACGCGTGTGCGGAACGGATCGACTGCGCCTGACCTGTGGCCTGCCTGTGGCTCCATAGACGACCGCGTCAACCTGCCACGCCCCGCCAACCCACTCGCCCCACAATGCAACGCACGCCGCCTCTCGAGAACACACTGCTCGAGCAAATCCGATCGCAATCATTTCAAAGGGTATTGTTACATGAAGCAGCAGTAATTATTGATAAAATGCTCGAGAAATCGCGCTCCGCCGCCACGCTCCGCCAGCAACCTGGTTAGGTTTGCTGAAAGTTGAGTGGCGCGGTCCATACCATCCTCAGCACAGCAGCCCGGCCTGCCCTGGGTCTGTGGCTGAAGTAGGGGGGGGGGGGGGGGGGGGGGGGGGGGGGGGGGGGGGGGGGGGGACGAAGCAGCAGAGCAGGCGACATGGCGCCATGGTGACTTGACGCAACTGCATCCACTTTGTATGAGGGGATTTATTGTATAATAATTGTTGCCGTGGTATAAGGCCCAGCCCAGCCCAGCCCAGCCCAGCCGCGTGGGCGGCATACGGTACGGGCAGAGGACTGGTGCCGGCGGCGTGTCGGCGAATTGCAATGTGCACGCGAATGTGCATTTAACGTTAACGCATTCAGTGCGAGAGCCCCGAAAAGTACGTGGCCTGTGATCTGTATACGGCCACGCCGTGCTAAATGCATTAATAGACTTGGTTCAAATCATCAGAGAAAAATTGGGCTCACGTTCCAACTGATACTTCTACTTTATGAACGAAATTTATTTCCGGCATTCCAACCTGCCTCACATTATGTGTGAATCTGAACCTCTCAGTTCCATTCTTTACTCTTTTCGCAGGTGGATTAGTTCGATAAACGTTTTGGACTTCACGACTTCAGATCGCGCACCTAGGGCCAGCATCGTTAGGGGCGCCAATGACGGATAACGTCTCCATTAGCAGGCGACGCCGCTGAGCAACCGCTTCCCCATGTGCACGAGCCACCGTTACTGGCAGGCAGCTAGCCGGGGCGGGGCGGGGCGTGGCGGGGTGGGGCGGGGTGGGGCGGGAAGCAGAGTTACGGGCCTAACGGTCTGATATACCAACTTCCTCTGAAATGGACGTATGTGACTGAAATCACAATAGCCCGATGGTGATCACGTCATTCGTGCGGTACACTGCTCGACGACTAACACTGATCAGAAAGCAGCTGTTGAAATAGTTCGCATCTCCAACGAAGTTTTCTTTCCCTGATCGCAGTTTGTTCTCGAGCCCGACTGAGATATGTATGCCGTTGTATGCAGTCGGAGCAGTCGAGAGGAGGGACTTGAAACCTGTGACTCCACACGTCTTAACCGAACACCAACTGCTCCTGATTCATTCGAGCAGCTCCGCTCACCCATGGCCACTCCTCCGGTTAGACAACCAGAACGATTAATTCGGCAACGTCACTGTTTGTCACAATAACGAGTCCTCCGGAGAGATCCCC
>CABIKL010000906.1:0-18181 GCA_902196195.1 Aptinothrips rufus | reverse complement strand
TTTTTTTTTTTTTTTTAATTTTTAGATTTAACTCCTTAATTTAAAATGGCACAAACATCACGAATGGCAGTGTATGGCCAAGTTCCACCATGCGCTCACAGGTCGCGCCTTGAAGAAAGATATGAAAGATATCGAAAAGAACGTCAAGAAAGAACAAGAAAAACTGATCAAAAACCTGAAGACTTTGTGTGTTATGATAGTTCAGATGATGAGTATGAGAACGATCCAAATGAAAAGCAGTTCTTGAAAACATCGAACAACTTTGTGGACTACTTGCAAAGCCGTGAATCTGGCATGAAAGAAGTGCGGACAGTTAAAAGTTTTTATGGTCAACGACACATTTTAACTCAAGAAAAATTTAAAGAGCATCCTGTTCCTCACTTAGGAAACATTAACAAAGTTTTCTGCTCGCAGTGGTTAAGTGATCGACAGGTTGTTTTTGGCACTAAATGCAATAAAGTATGTAACATAGTCTTCTGTTTGAAATTATATTGCCTACTAAAATGGATCTATAATATCTATTCTAATCTTTTTGTAGCTCATGGTCTATGATGTTGTGAAGCATCAGTTGGATGTTATACCATCATTACGGGGATCGGGGGTTAGACAGAGTTTACCCGGCCCTCCTCAACAAGATCAGCAGACTGGTATTCATTCTGTCCAGATCAATCCATCTCGAACTTTGCTAGCAACTGGTGCTCGCAGCCCTAATGAGATTGCAGTATACAGTCTTCCCACTTTAGACCCTGTTTGTGTAGGGCAGGTCAGTTAACACGAAATACCTTGCTGAACTACAGTTATTGTTTGGATAAGATCCCATTTACTTCATCCTTTATCTCTGAATTATATCTTTTAATTCAGAATGCTCACACTGATTGGGTCTTTGACATGTGCTGGCTTGATGATCAATTTCTTGTATCCGGGTCTCGAGATACACGAATGGCTCTTTGGAGAATAAAAGAAGATGAACTTCGTGGCATGCAAGAAGTACCTACCTATGGGTAAGGATTTATTGAATTACATCCATAACATCCATTAGGGTGAAAATATTATTCAATGTTACAGTCATGGCCACCCCCTTCAATTCTTAGAGTTTTGATTGATTATTTTGGCAATAATTATGGTCAGGGTCATTTGTGTGAAATGTATCTAAAGTGAAAGCCTGCAGACAAACTCTTATTTATTTTCAGTTACGTGGCCATAATTATACCCTATACTTTCTATATTAAAGCATGCTCACAAGTCTTCATTGTTGAACCTCCCTCTTTCTGTTTGCTTCATGGTGTTTTAGAAGTTTGTGATTTATCTTTCAGGCACATTAATCCTCTGCAAGTGAAAGATTGCAAATCGGCTCAAAAAGTCCGTGCTCTTGCATTTAACAAGAACCAAGGAGAATTGGCTGCTCTGTCCCTCAATGGTTATATTCATATTTGGAGTGCTAACCATTTCCAGCAGGTAAATTGAAAACTGCCTTATTACTGACATTCGGCATAGTAGCTTTCGTTGTAAAGTCATCAAATTGAGAAAATGTTGAAAGTGACTGTGGTATATATTTAATACTGATTTATTTTGTCTTTGCTTCTGAAAGGAAGAGCTGGAGATACAAGTAGCAGATTTAGTACTTCGTTCTAGAGTCTACAATGTTCTCTCTTCTTTTTCTTGCAGAAATTATCAAGGAAGTTACCATCATGTCAGGAAAATGTATGCATGGCAGTATCAGACACAGGGTTGTATGCTGTTGGTTGTCGGTCATATACACTCCTCCTTGATCAGAGAACTCTGCAGGCAGTTAAAAAGATAAATTCTCGTTACACGGGCTGTGGTGAGTGAGGCCATAAATTTCATTTTGAACTATGCGATCTGTGATTATTCGCCCATACTTATTTGTGAGCTGCCCAATGCACCACGGCGATGCTGCGCTAATTAATTTCTTTCCTGTCGTAGGTATCCGCTCAGCTAGCTTTCAAGGCAATATTCTTACCATAGGCACTGGTGTTGGCATGCTAATGTTTTATGATCTTAGGGCTGGAAAGTATCTCGAATCCAGTATAAATTCCAGCAGAACTGTTGTGTTGAAGGCTTCTCGTGGATATGTGGTAATAATTTAATCTTTAATCTTCTGCTCTTAATTTGGAAGTAATCAAGGACATTTTTCATTCCTTCCCATATTAAATGCTGCATTCTACTTCTTTCAGTTCCCAAATGAAGAATTTGTGGATGGATTTCAGCAAGTGAAGTACACCCCAGCTATATACACACATTGTTATGATGCATCTGGGATTCGATTATTTTCTGCTGGTGGACCTTTACCTGCTAATCTTCATGGCAACTATGCAGGTCTATGGCAATAATTGTTTAACCATCTTTAGCTCATCTGTGATTTGTTTTTGACTGAGGTAAGGGGCTTTGTCCTTTTATATATATTATTCAGGAGCGGTGGGAAATGTGTTACATTTCTTTGATGATGGATATTATGTGAGTGGTTGCATTTAAAACCTTCAACACCTAAAATCATTATGTATACTTTGTTTGAACGGACCTCTTGCCTTAAGTTATTGGGATACATTAGAAGTCCATTAAAAGAAGATGTTACAATCAGTAACGAGCTTCTTTTATGTTATCGGAATGAATGCTTTTATTGTAGTATGCAGTATTAAACTGAATAGATGCTGTAATTAATTTTCTTTCTTAAGTAGATAATTGTAGTAATATTGAACTCAAAATGAATCAGGCAACCATATTATTGTCTGTTTTTTAGTGAATGTGAGTGAAAGCCTGTTAAGTCTGACCAATTTTGATTAGGGTGAAGTGCAACCTGCCTATTTCTTCTTGAGTCAGGAGATGTGGTTTGTTCTATACATGCATGTTTCGAAAGTGTTATTCATGAATCTATGTATATGTATGTATTTACATAAATGGGTTGTAGTATGGGTAGTAATGAATGATGGTTGTTTTTCTTCATCACTTCAAAAGATAATATTTCTATATTTGTTACCTTAAGGTGCCCATTCTATCATAAGGCTTATTGTGTACCAATATTGTCCTCTGATTTGAATTCCAACTAAATAATTGAATTTCACCCAGTTTGTTTATGTGTCCAGTGCTTTTAATACAGAAAAGAAAAATGTATCCGCCTCAAGATAACGAAACAGCATTTAGGAAAATTTGGATTAACATCCAACACTTGCCTTAATTATCTTATCAGTTTAGCATGCTGCAAAGTTTATCACCAATGCAGTAAAACTGAAACCCACATTCCGGGGCAAACTAGCCCAGAAACCAAGCATTAAAAATAATATTTTTGATGCTCATTTTGAGACTTATTTATAAATGGGTTTTCTAGCTTCCTGATCGTATTGGAGTAGGTGTCAAAATGATCTCCAGAAAAATTATTTTGTACTCTTGGTTTCTGGACTAGTTTGCCCTAGAATTAGGGCGTTTTTCTGTCAAGGCAAGTTTTTGTTAGCTTTCCTTCTGTTTATTTATGTTACTGCCAAATATAGCAATTAAATGTCACATTCTACAAAAAAAGCCAGGTATGGACGATGTATGAGTGCAGCGCGTTTTATCAAAAGAACTGCCTGAAATGTCAACACATACATTAACAAGTCAACCTAACTCAATAATAGTCCATGGTTTTCTCTTCCATAGAAATATGTTCAGTCATTCTTACTGAACGTAAAGCACGATGTGTCCTGCCGTATTTCTCAGTTTTAGGCAACCCATTGTGGTCGGCAGTCTAGTGACGCAGCGTGCGTATCGTAACCCCCACGCTCCACCCCAGGGCCGTGATGGGTTATTTGAAACAGCAGATACGGCGGCGGCAGTTCACCTGGTATAATTTGCAGTCTTAGCCCACGGTCTTCTTTCATTCTGATCAAATCATTTCAGTCATTTAGTTCGTACATGGTGTTTTTTCCCCCTTACTTAATTTATTTATTTTGAGCACAAAATTTTATGAAGATTGATGATGTGGCTTATTCCTGTCCTCATACTGCCACTAACGGCAATTTTATCCTGCTCATTGACTTGCTTGTTCTTGGAGAACAATGAGCCTTATTATGTGTGATTGCCATCAGGAAGAGACAGGTTGATAAAAATTAATTCATCCTCTAACCTGTATCATGCTTTTTTCTTCAAATGAGAAACCATTCATGTGTTCAGTTTAATGATTCAAAGTTTAGGATAATAAGAGGAGTTTTGCTTATTGTGTTCTTTTTCTTTCTTGTTGGAGAGGGCGGGAGGATTAAGGATAATATTCTCTGTAAGTTTAACTCTATATTAGAGGCCTTGGTCTGCTTTGAGGCTCATTCTATGAGGTTGACCCCAAGTCATACTGAATCAGTGAAAATACAAAACACAAATCATTCCCTTTCATTTTTGGCAAACTTATTTATTAAAATGAGGCCACCCTAATCAGTTTAAAGGTGAAGAGCGTGCCTTTTGCAGATTATTTAAGTTATCGGGCTTCTTAAGTCATTTTTGACTAATGAGGTGATTGTGAATTATCATGGAAGCTAAATTCTGTAATAGTATCTAGTAACTGTTGTAGCTCAGTAGAATGAGTCACAGAGTAAGTGAAATTCTCGATTATGTCCTGGCCTGGTCAACTTATTTTTTCTTGGCATATACATCACATCTGTGCACTGTAATGGTTAATTTCTTTTTACTAGGTAAGGATGTTTGGACTGTTACTGTTTTAGTACTTTGGTTGTGTAGTAGGCAAAGGAATGGATATGGTTTCCTATGTGTCGTGGGTATTCAATTAAATATGTTATCCTGTTGACTGAAGGTAATCAATCAATTATAACTTTTAATTCATGCATATTTTTGTTTGCAAAGAAAAATGAAATTGAAGGCACTTTGTGTATGTTATTTACAAATGTAAACTAGGGTTTCCAATTTTTTTTTTTTAAATGAATCAGCCTGAAAAATCCAGAATTTCCAGCAAAATTAGGAGAGATTAAGCTTCATACAAAACATTCAGTTTTTAAGTGTTTAACGTAGTTAAATACCTGAGGAAAGGTTGTACCATTGAATACATGTCCCTGATCAATATTTTACTTGTACTGTCATCGCCAACTGCATGCGACCTTCTGCACCCCATGCTCCAAAGATCTTCAATTTCAAACACAGAGCCAAGGTACAAGATGGCAGATTCCATGGTCGCATTATTTTAGTGACAATAGCAATATGGACATTCTGTTTCTTGGTGTATTTGAAGCTTTTCAGTCAAAGGGCTCAGTCTATCCGTGCACAGTTTTACTTCTTGTGTGATGTCGCTTTACACTTTAAAAAAAACCACCTGATAGCTGAGTAAGATTTTGTGCACTTTCTTTTTGTGCAATACAACTTATTTTGACACTAGTATTGTCCTGTTTTACTGATTATGTGATTGCCATGTGTAGCTCAGTGTGATAGTAATGCTCCAATGAAGTAAGTGTGGAAATCTTGCTGACTGTGGGAAGCCACAATCCTTCTCGATTGATATTTTGTCCTGTATCATGACTGATTTGACCAGCCAGCACACTCATAAGATTTTCTCATTGTAACTTTTTCTTGCTAAATTGGATAGTCTTACAGCTTTCTTCTAGTCCCTGCATTGGCACTTTGTAAATCAGTTAATTCTGGTGGGAATATTTAATTTATTTGTATGAATATTGTTGGGATGACTGAGCACCTCTTTACCACCAACATAGACTGATCCAGTGTTTTGTCATCTTTCAGTCCTTATTTTCCATTATTTTTCATGTCAAAAATCAGTACTTTCAGGTCTTTGGAAATTTATTATCTTAATCAGAAATAAATAGAAAAGAAGCCTTGTCACAGAATTGATCGTTGTTTATTTTGTTTTATTGCTTAGTTTACAAACCTCATCTTAATCTTATCAAATTAATTATGAATTTTCCAGACAATCCTAAACAGCTTGGAGTCAATCTTTACTTATGACATTATATGATCAAGTTAATTATGTAAATAATTGTTTAACGGTTAATTACAAGAAATGAGAAATCAGATAAATTGCAAAATTTATAACGATTTTTAAATTTCCAAGCCACATAACATCATTTTGAAAAAATATGTAATAAAGTATTACTCTTCACTGGGATCTGGGACTACCTCCCACTATCCGTACAACTTATGCAGACCACAACTCTGGTTAATCACAACTGTCTTTCAACAAAATGCTCAAAACTTAAAGGAATGAGAAATAACTTAAGAAATTATGTAATTAGACTTGAAACTGAAACAAAAATCTTGATAGAATATTATTTCTCTTTGAGAAAGTAATGAATATGACAATAGCATACCAATTAGTGAGTGTTTGGTGTCTTACTGAAATCAATTTCAGTTTCATGAAGAACAAGCTCTGAACTTTACCAGCAATACTACAGAGAATATGATCAAAGTTACATTCATCGATATGTTAAGGTGCAACAAATACTGATTGACAGGCCACTACACAAAATACATCACAATACTTTTTGATACTTAAAATTGCTTTCACACTTCACACTACCAAAATAAAAACATTTCATCACTTGTGAAAGAATTTTATGTTTACCGCAATGTCTATTACTTTGGGTAAGATCCTCAATGCCTGGACAGAAGCTTTTGCCATTCAGGGGAACTAGGGGTAGTCGGGAGCACCCACCCAACAGGTATTGTAGAAGCCATGGGTAGACTACTTTCTGAGGCCAAATATTGGTCCCATCCATATCTGAAAGCAGAAGTTCAACAATGTAAAAAGTTAAAAGATTCCAACCAAATAACTGTTGTTTCACATATCATGGGAACTCACCGAATTGAAACCAATGTGTTGATGTCTGAAGGTTCATCTAGGGTTCTAGAACACTCAGAACCAAAAAGGCAAGTTTCCCATTTGCTCAAGATGTGACGCACTTTTTCAATTTCTTGATCACTTTGCTTCGCAGCTGATTCTTCAAGCATCACTCTCAAACCATGTTCTTCCTTTGCATATTCATCCATTTTTTTAGACCACATTGCCAGCAACTTTTCTAGAAGAAGTAATCACAAAGGAAACAATGCAGGTGGAGGAGAACATATGCGTAGAAACACAGAACAAAGGACAATAACATACCAAAGATGGATGTAGAATGTTCAGCATTCTGCTTCTCTTCGATAGACAGCTTTGAACCATGAGCTTCGATAGTTTGCATTCGAGCATGATGAAGTTTCTGTAATGCCTCTACTAAGGCAACTTGACGCCTGCCTTCAGACTGACGATGTGTGACTTCAGCAAGAACTGCATCCGCTTCTCTCTTCAGTTTTTCATCCTGTGTGATGAGAACACAACTAAAGTAATTTTCAAAAACATTAAGAGCCAAAGAAAAATAAGCGAAGTATTCTACCGCTTTCAGAAATAAATACATTTAAATTGGAAATTCAATATTCAACAGCTGCTCAGTGGTGCGAAATACTGTAAAGGACTCAAAGGGTTTATTACTCACCTTGCGAGTTCTCTCAACAGCTAGCTGCATGTCTGCCAACCAAGAATCTGCCTTTTGGTGTAAGCTTTGACGCTTCAGTTGAGCTAAGTAGGCAAGTTTCCTGTCCTCGGCTACCTGCCTTTTCTGTCTACATCGTTTTCTAGACCGTTTTGAGAGCATCTTTTGCAAATTTACTACAGACTTTGTACTGAAGTACAAGCTTTTGCAATCCAAAATAGCTGACTTGCTTTTCTCAACTTCAGCAAAAATAGCATTCCAATCTTCTGTAGAAATAGTTTTTAAGCCCGTCTGAAGAACATGGTGCTTCCTTTTCAGATCACTCAAGAGCTGTAGCCAGAGCTTCAATTTCATACGGGATTCAGATATAGATGCACTTTTTTCAACTGGGGTCCTGTTCAGTTGTTGGAGTGGCCGTGACTGAAGAAAGTTTCTCAGCCAAACTTTGTCAGCACACTCCAAACTAATTCTTGCATTGCCTGGGAAATATGATGGAGGGGGCGGAGGCCTAAACACTGGAGGGGCATGCATGTATGGGTGAAATGGCGGAAAGGGAAATCCTCTGGGTCGAAAGTGCTGAAAATGTGGAGATTGTCCTTGGGGGTTCACATATGGCACTCTAATGCATGGATCATAATAGTGTCCTCCATGACTGTTTGGTCCACTTTGTCCCTTATCATTGTTTTGCTCCATTTTAAAGAAGCAATAATAGCAATATTAATTTAAAACAGGTGTCCTTTGCAATCCATTGCACTTGCACACATTTGTTTCACTCACTCAAAAAAACTTTCAAACAAAATTCACACACTAGACTTGCATTCTAGCTGGAGCATAAAATGGGTTAATCTTGATGTTAATGTGTGTTGCAACTCCGTGATTTGGGGCAGGCTGACCTGACCGATATCTCATTACTGACACAGGAGCTGCATTCCGACATCTTAAGATAACAATAATTAGAAAAATAAGAAAAAGAGCAAATAATGCAACGCCAATTTCAAGGTACATTTCAATTAGCTATGAACCAAATACAAGACAATATTAATAAAACGAAAAGTTAAAAGAAATTAAATCAATGTTGAGTATTGAGATGAGATCATAATGTTTAGGGTTACTTAACAATTATGAGACACAGCTGAAGAATCAGCAAGTTGGGGAGCCGCTTCTTCAAGCACTTTTTCAGCTGCCTTATACTCTTCAAGTTGCTTCAATTCTGATTCTGTCTCTAATATACCCTTCAGGTCTTCAAAAGCTTTTTGTAATCTTCGTTGACAATCTGGCCCCATCATCAGTGACTCCAAGAGGACTTCTTCTTGCTTTCTGATGTCATGTTCATCTTTACCTACAAAACAAACACAGACCAATGAAATTAATAATAAGAGCGAGCATTCGCTTGCCATAGGACCATGTAGGTTACAAACTTCAGGAAGAAAATAAGTGGAATTTAGGAGCTTTGTATGAACGAAGATAAATAAAACGGAGCAGTAAGAAGGAGCACTGCAAACTATCAACATTAATAGCAAAAGTAAAAAATGCAAGAAAACTAACAACAAGGACGCTCAACACATGTCACACCGCTATGGTAATTATGACCACAGACGATGTCCTCAGTTCCAAAAATCACTCAAATGCGAACACGACCATCGAAATAAATGGTCAACGTGTGCTTCAGTCGCCTACCTTCTTCCTTGAACTTTTGGATCCGTGCTCGCTGTTCGTCTGCCTCCTTCTCGTACATCACCTTCTCCTTGGCAATGCGACGAACGACTCCCGTCTTTATTTTAATGGTCTTGATGCGGGGGTCTGCCATGCTTCGCCAATTCCAAAAATAATCTTCTTCCCCTACTGTGGTGGTCTAAGCTAACGACGCGACGAGACAATACGCTGCAATCACAGATATTAACCGCAATTCGGTAACCACGAAATGTATCATCAACGAACCAATGCGTCATCCATCGCCCCCAACGACGTTTCCCTCCCTTTCCCCCTCCCTTTCACTCCTCACCTGCCCTCCCCCTCCCTTTCCCCCTTCGTGCTCTGGAGAGGACACAAACATAACCTATGTTTACATATTCTTGTATGTCGGAGACAGACGTCTTTCAATCAATTTAATGGAAGTCGCACTAGTTTTGGAACCATTGCACGTTGTTCCGAAATGAAATCTGTGCACGCTAACCCTCCAGAAAAGATTTGCAGGCTGTGCCTCTCAGACTCAGGAGTTATATTGCCCATTTTTGAGGGTGAAATAGCAGAAAGATTTTCTGTTCCTCTGCCTCAAAAGATACTGTCTTGCCTGGCTATCAAGGTATTCGGGAAATTACTTTGGACCTTCGATACTTTTCTGTGCTGCAAATGAATTGCATGATCATTCTTTAATTTGTTACATCAAATACCATTCAAATGTCAGATTATTTACCACTGAACTCCACTCTTCCATTTCATTTAATTCCGATCTTTATCATTATTTTCTAGGTTTGCGCTGATGACCCTCTTCCTCCTCACATATGTCATCGATGTTTATATGAAGTGGACCGATTTCATGAGTTTCGTGAGACATGTAAACGCACCAACACCACATTCAACAAGATATGCAATAATTCAGGCGAAAGCGTTCCATTTGATGTAAATCAGGTATGATGTGGATCAAATATGAGTTCAATTTCACCATTTTGGTGTTTTTGTCTTAATTTCGATGTAACAAATTCCAGGTTTTGGAAATAAAACAAGAATTGCATGATGAGTCTGTATACCATGATGCTATCAGCGATTTACTTTCGGATGAAGAAAGCACAGAAGTAGGATCCTCCCGGACGAGGAAGAGGTAAAAATCTCACCCTATCATACATATTTGATGATATTTTCTTCTCTCGAATAGGTCCCTCTCTAGAAATGTATTCTTAATGAGTTTGTGTTAACAATTATTGTAGTGCTATAGTGTTTTTCTTAATTGCATTTAAGGAACCGTTGTGCTTCTCTTCTTGAATCAATGAAGCGTCTTCAGCAAGCTCAGTCCGCTGCTTCAGTCACAACAACACCAGCTGAACAGATTCCAGCGGAGTGGATAGAGCAATCAAAAGCCACTCCTCCCAGTGAGCCAACTGGAGCCACCCCACACATTCGCCCTCAGCTAGAATGTAGATTTTGTGCGAAGCCCTTTATTTATGAGGTAATGATTCAACAATACTTTCAAATTGCTCAGAGATTTAAAAAAATAGTTGGATAGTTTGGATGTGTTTTTTGTTACTATTTAATCCGACAGCAGCAATATTATTGACGTTCGTTGCATATGTTTATTCCTGCCAGAGTACCCTGCTTGAGCATGAAGAGCTGCATGCTAAAGGTGTTGTTAGTGAAGACAGCATTGAGCCGCTGGAGCAGCCAGCCGAGTCCATACAAGACACTCGGCTTGAGTCTGGAAATGCAGCTGAGGCCGAGACCTTGCAGATAGTTCAACAAGTTCAGGAGCAGGAGGCCTCCCATCCCACTCCGAATCAGGATCAAGGAATAGGCACTACTGTTGAGACTGTCAGTTTGACTGATGTGACTGCCATGTTGCTAGAAGGAGCTTTTGAAGGCGTGAGACCCATTAACAATGAATCTTTACTATGCAGGTATTTTGTTTCTTTGTTCTGCCTCATGAAGTATCTTCGAAACACAGAACAATACCCTCTTACTCTGCTTTCCATTTAAGGTACTGCCAAGAACAGCTAAGCAACCCAGACCTACTACGGAAGCACGAACGCCTGTACTGCAATCGCAAACCATCACTGATTAAGCAGAAGCAGTTAATACCTCATCATCAAATCCAGCAGCAGCCTCAAACCTCCCATCAGACACCTACAGAGCCTCCACTCTGTTCAGAGCAGACACATACCCAGGACTCACAGCCGCAGCAGCAACAGCACACCCACATCCTGATTGTCCAACATCCACATGAACCCCAACCACATCAGGCAGAGCAGCAGATGACGTTCAGTGAAAAGGGGGCAGGGGAAATGAAGTCTAATGAAATCTCACGGTCCTGCAAACATTGTCACAAGGATTTCATTCACCGGGGTAGTTTGTGGCGTCATCAAATGTTTTGTGATTCCAACCCTGACCGTGATGTGAATCGTATGGTAGCTGGAACCAAGAAAAAATCAGCTGTGATGAAGGTAATTTCTTGTTTTAACTGAAATTTGAAATTGGTTTGAAGCATTATTGTGCCACTCTCCAAAAATTTTTTACAAATGCTTTAGTTAATGATTGTAACTTGAAAAAATTCACATTTTGTGCAGAGTTCTGACCTGGGAAGTAACTCCCAAGGACAACTTAGCCATGTTATGTCATTACCTAATTCAGCCCCAGGGGTGGCTGGGTCACAAGTACGACGAGGCGGGATACAGACTAACTCGGGACCTTTTAAATGCAAATTCTGTGAGAAGAGATTCTTACATCGTGGGAGTTGGTGGAGACACCAGAAAATGTTCTGTTCTGTAAATCCAGAAATTCCCACTGTGAAAGCAGAATCCAAGGTTCGAAACCAACAAGAAATACCTAGTTTTGCCTGCAGGTATGTTATGTTTGGCAGCAGTTCATATTGCGACTTCCACTTCTGGATGGATAATGACATGTATGAAACTGAGAACCATTTTCAGGTACTGTGATAGAACTTTTGTCCATCGTGGAAGTTGCTGGCACCATGAACAAACCCATACTGGAGTCAAAGAGCATGCATGTCGGTATTGCTCAAAAACCTTCAATGAAAAGTCGAGAGTTGCACGCCATGAACGCATGCATCTGGGCATCAAACCATTCTCTTGTAGGCAGTGCGGCAAAGCTTTTTGTGATGCCTCTAATTTAAGAAATCATGAGCTCATTCATGGGGACCGTGCCTCTTTTTTGTGTGCATGGTGTGGAAAATCATACACTCGAAGGTATGTCAAAAAGACATGTGCTTTTTCTTTATTCATCCTTTACTGAAAGAAGAAGAAGGAAGTACAAAACTGTGTGACAAAATTTTCATTCTTTTTTTTTTTTTTAAATTTCAGAGCTTTGCTGTTGAAACATGAACAAGTTCATGCTGGAGAGGGGCAAATATTTTCTTGTGCATCATGTCCAAGAACCTTTCCGGATCCCGACTCATTAAATGAACATGCTTCAATACATAGCCAAGAAAAAAGAAGAGTATTTCTCTGTCCAGTGTGTGGGCAGACTTTTCGATCTCAGACCTTGTTATCACAGCATAATGAGCATGCTCATATGAATGTGAGAGAGCAACACATTCCTCAACCTCAGCAAGTTCAGCATCACATTCAGCAAACTTCTCAAGTCCATCCAGATCAAGAACAGCAGCATCATAGCTGTGCTATTTGCAACAAAGTTAGTAATCTTTTTTTTTTTTTTTTTGTAATGAAGAAGTCATAACAAAATAATCTGTTGAAGTATTTATTGCATTCCGAGTAATAGATATTTGTTGGGCTGAGGTCACTAGATGTCAAGTTGATCTCAAAATTGTGTCATTGCAAAATGATGTCATAATGTCAACATGACAAATATCTGTTACTAGAGTATTTTGATTGCTTTTACTCTAAATTTCCAGTTTACTCATCTCTGTGTTTTCTCTCTGTGTGAAGATTTTTTCAGATGTGTCTTCACTACGGCACCATGAGTTATTACATAGCAGCACGCCTAGACAGTATCAGTGTTCTGATACTGCATGCAACGCAGTTTTCCACCAACAATCCCAGCTTGACGCCCACATTTTACTGCATGAAGATGAAAAAGCACTTGCAGTTCAGACGTCAGTGGCTGCTGCTGTTCCTAACGCTGGTTTCAGTCAACATCAGCATCCACACCAGCACCACCATCAACATCAGCCACCACAACAGCAGCAAGAACAGCTTCTTGGAACTCATGAATTGCAGCATCAACAAACAGTCCAGCACCATGAGCTTTTACACCGTGAAGGAACATATGTCATTGAAGGCCAGGACATGTCAGGGCAAACCATAGCTGTTCATCATCTTGTCACCCAACTACCACAGTGACTCAAACTTTGAAGATAATATTCCTTTTAGTTATTTTGTGATTTTATAGTTACATTTTTCAAGAAAAGCATGCCAATCGATTTTTAAGTGTTGTTCTACTTTTGTGCCTTTTTAAATTCTTTATTTATTAAATTAAGGAAACGATTTTTATATGTAAGTTTTTAATTTTTACATTAAATCAGTTGTTGTGTTACGTTTCATATATGTCTTCTCTCTACGTATTTTCCTTTTTTTCTTGTAATCTAATATCAAAGATGTAGTTAGCTTTAAAAAGTTATTTACATGTAAATTTGGAGCTATCCTTAAACTTTTATTAGTTAAAAAAAGTGCAGCAAATACTCATGAGGAATTCCTAAGGGAACTAAAGCCTGGACTTGACTGTTGCATTCAAAAAGGTGAAAATTAGAAGTGCATTAAAGAGCAGATATTTTCAGAGCTTATTCATGTAAAATACCAATGATTGATGTTGGGGAAAGCTTTTTATAGCCCATTGATTAAATTGATTCAAGCACATTAACAGACTTGGTCATTTTTTGTTTATATTTTCACAATAAATATAAAACTTAACAATCATTCAAAAATAAAAACAGATCTTTATCAGGAATGTGAAACAGGAGGAAGAGAAAAGAAAGAACTCCATTGGAAAATGTTCAAAAGAAAAAAAAAAAAAGCACTTAGAAATGAATGTTTAGTTCTGCCCATGCAACTAAATTTTTTGAGTGAAAGTAGTTTGTGTCACAAACTGACAAACAGTGCAGTTACTTTCAATAACCTGGTGTGCAATTCAAATCATAGTAAACTCCATTTGTCACATAATCAATGATACGATACAACATATCGTGGTTTGAATTTCAGTACTAATATCGTTCTATTACAATCAAAAAAGAAATATATTGACAGGACCAACAATAATGAAAGATCTTATTCTTTGTCCCATGCTTATGTTTAATATCTTACTTCAGAAGATTTTAAAAGGCTTATGAGATAGGCAGTGCAGACATATCCAAACCATAGAGTAAAATGATTCCAGCACCATTTGGAATTACAAAGCTTGCAATTCTTAAAGTAAAAAGTAATGTGAGATTATTTTGAAACCCAATTGAACCCACAGCAAAGATTTTATCACCAGAGCTCAAAATCTCTTTACTGAACTATAGTCACAAGATCCCTCTTATATCATTTGCTCCAGTGTTAACCAGTCATTTCTTGGAAAATAAAAAATAATTTATCAATGGATCTCTTTAAAGAAATTCAATACGACTCTAGCTGAATTTACCACTCTGAATTTGATTACATTGCTCAACACCAAGGCAGCATAAATAAAGAATGTTTTTCGGACTCTTGGATAACATGAAAACTTTATGATGGATTCGTAAAAAGAAAATTCAATACCTGGGAAACAGAAAATTCAAGCAACACAGCAGCTGATACCTTCACACTGAGACAAAGACCACCGTGGATGATGGTCAATGGTAGCATCTGATTGAGAAAATCTGCTGTGGTGAATGTCTTTTCCACTTGGATTACACCGTGACCTCACTTCACTCTCTGACAAACACATATCTTCTTTTCTATCTAGTGTTTTCAACAAGAAAATGTCACAGCCATTTAAAGTTGGTTGGATTTTTGTAGAAATGCTTTCTTTTACACATTTCCTTCCATTCAAAGAGTTCACAGCCCTGCAGGCTTCTGAAAAACTTACATCTGTCTCACCAAATTGATTTGGTGAGACAGGCCTGTCTCAGAGTTTACTTAAGGCACATGCCACTTTTGATGAAGAAGGACGATTCAGAAATGATGAGATGAAGTTACCAGCATCTATAAGCTTGTCGAGATCTACTCCTGTTTCTATCCCCATGCCATGCAGCATGTACACAACGTCTTCAGTGGAAACATTGCCAGATGCTCCTTTTGCATAAGGGCACCCACCTAATCCAGCAACAGAGGAATCAACCACTGATACACCACGCTGAAAAAGAGAAAGAATAAAATAATTAGGCACATCAAAACAGAAGGGGTAATAAGATATAACATAGACTGTGACCTACCTGCAATGCTACTAAGATATTGGCTAAAGCTTGTCCATATGTGTTGTGGCAATGGACTGCTAAGTTACGAACAGGGACAAGACGTGACACTTCATTGAGCATGATCTCCATTTCACCAGGAGTGCCAATGCCAATAGTGTCACCAAGGGAAATTTCATAGCATCCCATATCAATCATAGCACTTGCAACCTGTGCGACAGAAAGAACTGATTATTTTGAAATGTCACATAATGCACGGAAAAAACACAATATACGCGAACAGATTTTTAATCTCATAAATGCTCACCTTCGCTACCTTATGAGGGCTTATTTTTCCTTCATACGGACAACCTAGTACACAGGACACATATCCTCTCACTCGTAGACCATGATCAACAGCCTGTTGAACAACATCTGAGAAACGTAGCAAGCTTTCATCAATAGAGCAATTAATGTTCTTCAGGCTGAACGACTCTGATGCTGCTCCAAAAACTGCAATTTCTTTAGCACCTGCTGCAATCTGAAAGATTAGAGAGACGGTTAAAATATAATTGTTCAACAGAATTAGTATATTCACTAGAAATAAATGAATACTTACTGCAGCCTTTAATCCCTTTAAGTTTGGTACAAGGACCGGATAGTTCACTCCAGATTTCCAATCAATACCCTTAAGGACCTCTGAGCCATCAGCCAACTGTGGTACCCATTTCGGAGACACAAAGCTGAAAACATAACATAAACTTATTGATACTGCTGTTGTTTGTAACTACTAGGATTGATTAGAAAAAAGAATGGAAAAGGAACCAACACACGTACCTTGTTGCCTCAACAGTTGGTAGTCCTGCAGCAACTAATCTATTTATGAGTTCAATTTTAATATTGGTGGGGACTTTAATAGGCTCGTTCTGAAGGCCATCTCTTGGGCCTACTTCCACAATTTTAACGAATTGTGGATATACTGCATCAAGAAGTGTTCCTTGAGTTCCCTTAAACACAAAAAGTTAAAAGAGAATTAAAAAAAAAGAATATCATTACAACACTTCTTACGTGGAGAGAGTTAGCAATTGTGCAATTTAATTAGGAGCAGCATGTGAGAAAGAGGTGTAATCAAGGCTTAAAAAGCAAATTTCATTAAGAATTTCAAGCATGCAGCATTCCTTGTACGGTACACATTATTCTACATAATATTTTAGTTCAAGTGTCACTACATAACATGAGAAGAAGAAAGGAGGAGGTTGGTGAAAAATAAAACAAAGCTGTCATATAAAGTGTATCTTAAGCAATGTGTATTTCTTCAATCAGACTGTACTTTTTCACATGCAATGCATGCACATTTTCTTTTTTAAAATTTAAAGGCAATAAAGTGATTTTGTTGACATTTTAAAGAGATGAAAAAAGCAAAGGAAAAGATATGACAGAGGAAGAATATTGCTATATTCTAAAGAAGGGTAAAATCTACTGGAGAAACTATAAAAAGATGGAAAACTAAATGGAAGCATGAGTATACCTTCATCATAAACTATGTTTAAAGATATTCAGCGAGCTAAGTCCAACATATTTTTTCAACCAGAACAGGAGCGTAGTCTGCGAAGGAACCAACTGTGCTGCCTTCAGTAATGTGGCAGTTACTGTGAAAACAGACGACAGGATAAGCAAACCATCATTGGAGGAAAAGCTGAAACCTCAATGTTGACTTCAGTGGCCATATCCATTCCTTTCTCATGTTTATTTATTAAGACGAGAGCAAAAACACAGCAGAAATGACAGTCTTGAAATGAAAAAATATTCTTGGTTTGACTACCTCCCTGGTTCATATCGACAACAACTTCGATGAACTTTAAGTAGCACTCTGAAAATCAGTGCATAATATTCTGTGACTGTCATGGAGTGTCTTTTCTATTCCAAGGAATACTTTGACAGCTGGAAAATAATGTACGATACCAAGGTGATACATTATGACGTTTTAAATAGTCAAAATGACTTATAAAATTAGGGTAAAATAATAAGACATCTCAGACAGCATTTTAAAACTAACAAATTTTTGACTTGACAAATTTTTATGCTCATATCAAACGTTTACACTTTTTCGTCAGGAGTAGAGATACCAAGGAAATTTGTCTGGCCGATGGGGGAGGAAGTCCAAAGTATGAAATGACAACATAAATTTTTTATGATCCACTCGGAACAATCTAGAGCTATTTATCAATAATTGAAGAGAATTAAACAGAGCATAAAACGCAAATATCACGGGTCGAAACATATTGTGGGGATTAATTATCCGACATGGTACGTTTAAGGTTATGGACAATGACATGACAACGCACGGATTGTTTCGGGGAGGCTTTGATACACCGCAGTAACAATTTTGACCACACTTTTCTTTCAATACACTTACATAGCTTCGGTACCTCGCCACATGACTCCAGAAGAACTTCCTGACACACGCCGTTATCATACTGCGAATCCAACGGATTCGTCGAGAAAAAAATGATACGAAGGTGGAAATGTCCACATTCGCAGCAGACCACTACCAAACGGTACGGCCGCTACACATGCGTCAAACAAAACATTGGAAGCAAACATCTGATAAGAATTTAGCGGGGGAGGGGGGAACCGGTCGGGACTGTCATAATACTGTAAAAAAAAAAAAAAAAAAAAA
>CABIKL010000905.1:0-18188 GCA_902196195.1 Aptinothrips rufus | reverse complement strand
GGGGGGGGGGGGGGGGGGGGGGGGGGGGGGGGGGGGGGGGGGGGGGGGGGGGGGGGGGGGGGGGGGGGGGGCAGGCAGGCTCCCCTCAAATGGAGCAGCATACAACACACCTGGCCACCGAGCGCTCGCTCGCTGCAGGCAGACTCCCCAGGATCCCAGGTAGGATGGAAACGGAGCGATATATCGAGCAGGAAAGAAGAGAAGGGAAGGGAAGCTAGCAGGGAACTTAGTGACCCTGATCTCACGTTGTATCGGTAGCAGTGGCGAGCAGGCAGGGCGATCCCGCCAGGCGACCTAGTCTACGGCGCGTGGTCGACGACTCGTGTCAGCGGCGAGGCATGGCGGGGCGTGGCGGGGCGTGGCGGGGCGTCTCAGATGCGGGCTGCTCCTAGGCATACACGATTCCGTCCCACTGTGCCACACCTTGTCGGGCCCCCAGCGAATTCGACTCACAAGTGAATAAGCGAGGAAGCCCGTCATTTTAGAACTAGTACCAACCACCAACCGAATTCATTTCGAACATATTTTTTTTTTTGCGCTTTGATCAAAATTTAGACTGATATGACAAAATCTTTTTTTTTTCGGCAATCTTTCAAGACAAATTTATCAAACGATGAAATAAACTATATGTAACCGATAAGTCCTGCATCTCTTCAATGAACCTATAACGACACTACATTACATGTTCTACGGGGTGTGTCCCATCTCAGATGTTTGCTGAGGGTTAGGAAAGCGGGGGGCTGGAAGTGCTGCCGCTGCCTCACTCACCGCACATCACACACACAGCCTGATAGGTGAGACACCTGCCCGTAGTGCCCCTAGTACCCTTCCCTTCCCCTCCCCCCTCCCCTCCACCGCCGCCCACGCTCACTGACAAGCAGCTGGCCGCGGCTCTACTCGGCGAGGTGAGGCGCGCGCCGAGCGAGGGGCCGGGGGGGCCGGGCCGGGCGGGTCCGTATGGGTCGAGCCGAGGGTCGAGCAGGCAGCTGTCCTGCCCTGCCCTGCCCAGCAACAGCTGCCCTTTAAAACTCTGCGCTCCTTTCCTCTCCTCTCCTCTCCGCTCCTCACACGTACCGCACCGCCGGACATTTAATACAAGACGCGCGCACAAGACGCTCCCCCCCCCCCTGCCTCCCTCCCCCGCCGCTGCTATTCACGGCCCGCAGCCCTTTAACTCGCCGGTGACAATGCCGCGCGATGCCGAGCAGAGGCCGCAGTCTTTAAACTTTAAACCCGCGGCAGAGTAAGCTCGGACTGCAGTCCGATCGAAGTCGCGTCCCGCCACGGACATTAGTGTGATCGAACCGACAGTAATGGACGGACGGCTCGGCGGGGCGGGGCGGGGCGGGGCGGGGCGGGCCTTAAGACCGCGGCAAACAAACCAAGCAGAGCCATCGGCTGGCTGGCTCGTAATGCGTTTATAATTACCAAGGAGCCGCGGGCCGGGCGCCGTCCGCTCAGTCACGTGACGAAACGGCACGCGCCCGATGGTCCGGCACGCGTGACGAGCAGAGCCTGACCCTCCCCGCACGGCGCACGGTAGCGACACCTCCGCGCCATACCAGTAGCGTCTTCATGTCGAACGCGGAACATTTACTTATTCAGAGCTCCTCTGCGGCCGTACAACAATCACAATTTGTTGAAATATACTGATAGCCTACATCTGTAGGCTTTAAGAAGTAAGTTACGGCCGTATTTAAGCAGACTTGCGACAATTTTTATGACAAATTTATGGCAAATCTCTTGCTACTTATAGGTAAATATTAGTAAATGTGGATAAATATGAGAATTTTTAGAGTCATGGTCAAATTTTTAAGACAAATTTAGGACCAAAGAAATGAGTATGTTCAAACAAACACATGTGTCCCACACGACACGCAGGAGCTGTAGAGGCCGGTGGGTACTCCAATGAAGTTGCCTGACCAGGGTGGGGCCCCGGCCCCGGCCACACATCCTGCGAGGGGTCACCATAGGGCGAAGTGCGATGCTGTACGATGCTGATGCTCGACGGAGGATCCACAAAAATCGAGGGCGTGAAAGAGATGGAGGGGAGGAGAGGGGGAGGCGCTGGAGGTGGAGGATACTCTCAGGTTGAGGGCTCTCGGTCCGACTCCAAAGGATTGCCAAGTGGCGCTGGCAGAGCAGGGCAGGGCAGGTCGCGACTCCACGGAGCCGAGACTACTCTCCTGCTGGTGTCAGACGGTAAGAAGGGGCAGGGAGGGGGCAAGGGGGGGGGCGTCGGGATTAAGGCGCAGGGACGCGATGCAGGGCTGTAATTATAAAGTTGTCGCGCTGCCCTAAGACATCCACGGGGATTAACGAGGCCGCTGGCGGAGGGCAGGAGGGAAAAGGGGGGGAGGGGGGCTCCAAGACGCACGAGAACAACTCCGTGCAATAGAGGCGTTGATCAACAACAAAAACAACACCTCGAGAACAACAACTACAGGTGGTGTTGTGTTCAGAGAGCTAATCACAAGACGCGCGCGAGCCAAGTAGTCGAACTACAGTATAGACACCAACTTCACGACGAGGCGAGGGCCAACTAGCGCGACATGACGCGTCAGTCTTGGGTCGCCCCGCTCCGACACGGTGCTCAAGTGCCGCCGCCTGGCCGCCGCCGTGAAGTTGGTTTCCTCCGACGGCGTCCTGCCCCGCTCCGCATCACCCCCAGCTCCCCCGCCCACACCACCCTAGCCACGACTGCACACTCGCGAGCTGCTGCGTCACGATACGCCGTGTGGACAACGCGCGGGGTACGCATACCCCACCCCCACCCCCACCCCTCTGCACCGGCGACCGACTGGCGTACGTATATTTAAGCACCACAAAGAGCTGATGAATGTAAAAAGTAGCAGCAGCGGAGGAAGATACAAAACCACACGCGCGCGCGCGCGCCAGCGCGCCTTGCGGAGCTTTCGCTAATTAGAGAGCATGTCATAAGTAAGTAATGTTAATTGTCCCTTGTCTCTCGCGACTTAGTCACCCACTCCCCTCCCTTCCCCTCCCCTCTCTCCCCGCTCGTCACGCCCCCGAGCCTTTCACCACAGCCCGCTACCCCTTTGCACCCCTTCACCTGGGGCCTACCCCTCCCACCCCTTCAGTTTCCGCGAGGCCAGTAAGTCTTATTTTCTCCACCCGCCGGGAGGCGGGAGGGGGGAGGAGGGGAAGAGTCCAGAAATCTTGTCTGCTTCCGAATAATTAACTGAGGACAGCGGAAAGTATAGACGTCCGTCTCGCCGAGTCTAAGCTGAGACTTATACCATTCCAGTGCAGTTTTGAGAGAGAAAAAAAAGTATTTTTAATTGGCCTGATGGGGCGGAGCAGGGGAAGCGGGAGAAGGGAGGCAAACGCAACAAGGGGACGCGGGGGTGGATATCTGCAGCAGCAGCAGCAGCAGTCGTGGGGGCAACTCTCTTCAAAACTCCAAACAATGCGAAACGCTACTAAACTGCCGGTGAGGAGGACGCGGCGGCGGGGAGTGGAGTAAGTCGGCGTGGAGCAGCAGGTTGGCGGCGAGTCCCGAGTCCCGCTGAGGAGCTGAGGTGCCCCCTGACAGGGCTGCTGCTCCCAAGGAGACCTCCTCACCTGCTCATTTGGCCCACACGGACTTGGCTACCGTTCGGCCTTGAAAGTAGGGCACCCAGCT
This sequence comes from Aptinothrips rufus, assembly GCA_902196195.1. Classification (NCBI taxonomy): domain Eukaryota; kingdom Metazoa; phylum Arthropoda; class Insecta; order Thysanoptera; family Thripidae; genus Aptinothrips; species Aptinothrips rufus. The sequence continues at coordinate 14,542 of CABIKL010000905.1, read as the reverse complement.
TTCAAGGTTCGGCGCGGCGTGGCGGGGCGTGGCGGGGCGTGGCGGGGCGTGGCGCGGCGTGGCGGGGCGGGGAGAGCTGATACGTGAGGTGCTGGCCTGCCTCGCCCCACCCCCTCCCCCAATTCAACTTGGCCCTCCAGCGCGGTGCGTGTAAGTATGCATCCTACGGTGCTCACGCGGCTTAGGTCCACCTCCCCAACACGACCGGGACCGGGTCAGTTCACTAAGACGATGGCAAGGATTCCAAGCAGAACCAGGGGTAAGTAGGTACGATGTGGACCTGCGCGGGTGTCACGGAATTTGTGGACAATCCCTTTCCAGGCCTTCCAGTTCCGAGCCGAGTCAACCCGCAAGGGCCCGGGCTGTGAGCCCCGGGCCGCCCCGGGCCGCCCCGGGCCGGCAGAGCTGGTTAATAGCTCTTGCCACACACTTGGAGTTAGCAACTCGAGGCATTACCACCGGACCTCACGGCACACCGCACCGCCTGCCCAGCCCTGCCCTGCCCTGGAGGGCCGCCCCGAGCACCCCGTGCCAAGAGCCCAGCGCCACGCCCCGCCCCGCCAAGCCCGACTAGGTCTGCTCCCGTCGACTGGAAGATAAGCCCGAGTGAGATTTGAAACTGAAACGATGGGCTTGGCCCGCTCAAACAACCCGCCCCGCCCCGCCCCGGCCCGCCCCGCCGCGCCGCGCGCAAGAGGTGCCGGCAGGAGGCCTTCAAGTTGCTGAAGTAACTTGTTGTCTGCAACTTGAATTACTGAGCGGGCCCAATCTGGGTGTACTACCCGGCCTCACGGAGGCCCCAACCCTTACCCACCCTTCCCTTGGCTCTTATACATCCCCCGGAACGTTTCCTAAACTTTAGAAGTTTGAGCCCTGCCTACCTGGCCCGCGCAGAGAAGACGACAGGAGGTCACAGCGGCATGGCGGGGGGTGATAGAGCTCTAATGACACCTTGAAGGCTGCACATGTGGCGGATACCGGGGGGTGGGGGTGGGAGGGGCAGTGGACACTGTCCGGTCGTATGCCACGCATAGCGTGTTGCCTAGTCGGCCGGAGCGGTAAGGAAATGGCCCGTTTCCGCCCGGAACTTGGCACGCGAGGTGAGAACTACGGGCGCCAGGCGCCCCGCCCCGCACCGCCCCGCCCCGCCCCGCCCCGCCCCTCCAAACCCTGCGCCGACACACCAAGTCTATGTCCTTATCGGGCGGCGCCCGCTCCCTTCCCCTGCCCTGCCCTCCTCCGTCGCCACAACAACTCATTTACACGCCAAACTATTAAGGAGCAACAGTACCATTAAGGACGGCGTTTCCTCATAAATCGAGCAGGCCTCGCCGCTGTCACGCACACTTCAGCGCCACGCCCCGCCACGCCCCGCCACGCCCCGCCCCGTCGCAGCTAGGCAATGACATTACCAACCTAACTCATCAGCCAATGTTTGATCTGTAAGCACTGTCAGCAGCCTGGAGTTTTCACTGTTAGTTTCTTACATGCAATCCTAGCCTGTAATACATACGAGTTTAAGCAGCCGTAAGAGACACACCCTGTCGTCTGTAGTACAGACAGATTCGTCAGTATTACATACACCATGTCGTCTGTATTACAGAGCGATCCGCAGGTAAAAGTAATACGGCTGCTCAAAATCATACGTATTACTGAGAAATCGTATGGGATAACAGTGCTATGGAGAACGTCGTGAGTACCATCAAATGCCGTCAAGTCCAAAAGCGCCCTAAATCCAAAGCGCAGAAAAATTTGACAAACCGTCTTGACCAAAATAAAATGTTAAAACGAATCTTAATTTTTATTCTGTTCAACTAGATCTACGAATCGACAGAGTGCCGTGCCATACGGTGCACTCCTCACGACATACGGCGGACAGCGCGGCCCACCTGTTATCTCGGCGCGGACATCGGGCGGGGCGGGGCGGGGCGGGGCGGAAGGGAAGGACCGCGGATATATACAATGATAAAATAATTAGAGGCCAGTCCAGTCCCGTCCAGGCCGAGGGGTGTGCGGCTCAGACTAGATATCGCAGGGGAGGAGCCATTAGACGCCGCGGACATCACGCGGTTAGCACGCGACTCGCGAGGGGGTGGGGTGGGGGTGGGGCTTTATTTCCTTGAGAGGGACACTTTGCTACTTGCGGTCGACGCGTGGGGGGGAGGGGGGGGGGGGCACCAATCCCAGGGCCGATACAATATGCATGAAATGGTCATATGCACCTGCGGCGGCCGGACGGGTGGCCTAAAGCTAAGTTGTCGCGATGATGATCACCGTAATGACTGCTGCTGTCCCTTACTTGCTCGCCTCTTTTCTATTTTTTCACTCTCTCTCTTCCCTCTGCATGCGTGACTACGGCGAGTTTCACCCCTTCCCTTCCCTTCCCTGCCCTCCCTCCCATCTGATCCAAGTGGCGGTCAGGGGCGGGTAGGTATAGGGGTGGGGCGGATGGTCGTCGGTCTGACTGCTCAGACAGGGGCGCTGGCTGGACACTACTGTCCCCCGCACAAGATTGAGTGTCAGCCGACGCCGGCCCGGCATGGCCCGGCCCGGCCCCGCCCCGCCCCGCCGCGCCACTAATAGCTAGAGCAGGTTCGATACCCGCGCGACGGGATATGCGTATGGTACCGGCGCGGCGTTGAGCTCGCGAACTGAAGTCGACTGTACGGACCACATGTTGGGCGAGGTCACGATCACAAGGTTTGGAGTTTATTGACCTGAACCCACTCAGGGCCGTTGCAGTGTACGCTTAGAATGACAATCACAGCCACTATCGCCTACAATCACCCAAAATTTGCTGACAATCGCACCTACAATCGCATTAATTGCCAAAGTTTTACTATAGTTCTACCCATTTTTGCTCAAAGATACTCCTTCAATAACTGCAATGACCTAAAATAATTGTAAAAAATTTTTGGGAGAGGTGTACCGCTCGCTTCAACCCTTCACCCGTCTGCCCCTCTGTTCCTGGCGTATGAGGAATCGAACACAAGCGGATATAGGGTTGCCGAAAATGATATTAAACTGTAACGAAAGAAAGATCATACATATGCAGGGAGAGAGCACAGGCGAGATGACATCGACTTGGTGACCCGGAGCCGAGCCCGGCCCAGGCCACTCGCAACCAGACTCGTCAACACGCAAACACCGACAAGAGAGCGCAGTGTGTGCACAGATGCAGACAGAGACGATCTAGCCCGGGAGGGGAGGGGAGGGGAGGGGAGAGGTCCACGCATGCACGGCGGCGCACAGGGCGAGGCGCGGAACAAGAAAGTGGGGAAAGACAGGGGGGGGGGCAAAGAAAGCAAAGGCGTAAAGGCAAAAACCGTGCGCGAATGCACACAGGTGCGAAGAGAGCCCCGCCCTCAGCCTTCCTTCTCCGCGCCTATTCAAGGTGTGTACCCAGGTGTCCCTCCTGTCGCGACGGGACGCCTTTGGGGCGCAAGTGATCCGACGGCAACCCTTTCCCCCGCTCCGCGCCACACCGCGCGCCCGCTCTCTTTGTGCAAGGACTGACGGCGTTGCTGCAGCGCCGCCTTTTCGCCGAGCCGGCAGGTTTTTTGAACTTCCCGCGCGCTCCCGCGACCCGGCCCGACGCAGACCAAGAGAATAAGGAAAACACAGGCACAAGAAACGAAGGCGGGAGTTTATTTGTACGGATCGCAGACTTCGAAAAGACCTTTGCCGCGAACGGCTGGCGCACCAAAACAAAGCCACAAAAGAACATACAGATTACACTTTTTACTTCGTGGTGTGTTAATTAAAACTTAGCTCAACAAAGTGGGCAGGCTGTCAGCGGGGGACGGGGAAGGGGAGTGGGGCGTGGGCTGAGGTCGGGGCGGGAAGTAACTTTGCCATGTCGCGGTTGTTACAAGGCGGTCTAAAACAACCCCTAAGCTACAGCAGACATGCTAGTTAAGGACGGCCCCTCCTTCAGCCGCAGCCGCGGCGAGCGCACATCTTGTGGCCTTCTTCTCCTAGTCGCGACGTCGTCATTCTTTGCGGTCGCCATGGCAACGGCGTCTCCACTGACACCCCCCAACCCCGCACCCCCTTCTCATCGTATTTTTTTCATAGCGCTTTACTACCAGCCGCAGCCAGTAGCCAGGGGAGGACCGTTGCGATGCAAGCATCGTGATGTGCTTTGATTGTATGCGTGAAGGGGATGCTCCCCCACCCCACCCCACCGCACCCCACCCCTCCCTCCCCGTGCCTTTCGATTTTCTATCCTTGCTGTACCTGAGGCCAGGAGCGATCTGGCGAAGTGACGGCAGTAAAAAACTGTACCACTGTCGCGACGAAATGAAAACAATAGTCTCGCGGAGGGGATCCTAGCCGACTCGATCTAGTCACTCTGTCTTGTTGTCATCAAACGAGGAGTTCTGGGTCCAGGACAATTGACGCTTCGCTTGTTTCGGGTAGAACCTACCACGTCGCGCTCGCTGTTCGGAGAATGTTCGAACCAAATTTTGATTTTAGCGCGCAAATGTAAACGTTTGAACAGAGGTAATACAGAGATCAGGCAAAATGTCTGGCTGACCTGAATGTATGACTAAAAATTTATGTCATTTTGATGCCGTTATGACGTCACACTAGTAATTTTTATATCAGCCAGATATTATAACTGACCTGCCATGTTACACGAGAAGTCCATTTTAGAACGCAACTTCACCTTAGATTTTGGGATACCGTGGGAGCTCCTATACTGATCAAGTACTCACCTAAAGTTGGAGAACCACTTGACGAGCTGGGCAGTGTTGTTCTTGTTGAACTTGATGTCGGGGAAGTACATCTTGAGGACGGCTGAGCTCGGGTACCGCACCCAGAAGAACATGAGCTTGGCCTTCCGCAGGTGCATCGGGGTCAGCGTCGAGGAGTGCGGCCCGGACAGCGAGGAGGCTGCAACATACCGAAAGACTGCAATCAAAATTAAAAAGAAGATAACAGCGGGTGCTCTAGATGCAGGCGTCTGGGAAGACGTGATGCGATTGGCCGGGCGGAGGGGTGGGGTGGCAGGGGGTTGAAACGGCAGTGGGCATGCGACGGTCTCCGAGCCGCCCTTCCATTCCAAGCAGCAGCGCCCAGCAATGCCCTGAGGGCGTAGGGCTTCTGTAGACGGTCGGGCCGCCGGGTCGCGTCTGATCGCAATGCAGCCAAAGGCCAGCGGGGAGGGTAGGGGGTTGGGGTGGGGCAGGCCAGGGTACGCGGTCAATCGCTATGACCGCGCGGGGCCAAGGAGGGCAGGTACCGGTCAGGTACTGGCCGCCTGGGATCATGCCTTCGAAGCGCCACAAATGCCTTCGAATCCGCACCCCTCCCCCCGCGGGCCTCTGGAGAACGTTTCCGCTGGGCTGAGGGCGGCACCGGGGCGGGGCGGGGCGGGGCGGGGCGGGTAAGTTGGCTCCGAGGCGGAAGCGGACATCCGCGTCGCATTGAGCTGGGTACGCACGGCACGGCAGGTTCATGAGGAGTGCGACTCGGATTCAAGTTCGAGCGAGGGGCCGCGGGAGGGGCGGGGCGGGGCGGGGCCGAGTCGTCGACTTAGGGGCGGAACTAGGCGGTTGGCCTCTGCGGGGTGTGACTTCTAAGACTTCCCCTCCTCAATGTTATCTTGCCCGCAATCCAATTACCTGCGCGTGCAAACACATCAGCCTTCCATCTGATCCGCAGGCCCCGCCCGCCCCGCCCCGCCTCCTCGCGAGGACACAACGGATGTATGAAGCCCCACACTCGAATCATCCTATCGCTCGCTACACGCCCTAAAGATGATGACTCCGCAAAGGTCCTGGGATGAGGCTATCCACACCTTGCTGTCGTCGCGCAAAATGATAGGGGGAGCTCTGACTTGGAGGGAATGACCGGCCAATGGGCTGCCAGCGAGCTGCTAGGTCGATGCTGCTAAGGGGTCGCCAATAAATTACGTAAGACAAAATTGGGCCCTTTTCGACCCCCTCCCCCTCGTAAGACGAATAACCTAACCTCACCATGCTTTTCGTACAGGACCGTAAGCTAGGCGATTACCCCCTCCCTCCCCCTAAGATCCTTCCGTAATTTATGGATAGACCCTAAGGGCCCCCACTCTGCTGGGCGGCCTGAAGTTGACCGAGCGTGTCCACGAGGGGCTCCCTAGACCGACTATCACGCATTCAGACGAGGTCGCAGGGGGTCCCCTCCCGTTTCATATCACCACCCCGCTTCCCCCCATTGGCCACAATGCCGTTTATGCATGAGAAATTCAGTCAACAGAGCAAGGCGCTGAATTATAAGGAGCGACTTCGCTTTGATATCTCAGGACGGCGCCGCACTCGATACGCGCGGCGGGGTGGGGCGGGGTGGAGCGGGGTGGGGTGGGGCGGGGCGGATGGTGGGGGTGGGGTCGCGGTGAGGCTTGCGCTGACCGCAGGAGTTGGACAGACCCTTCCCTTCGTGACTAAAGAGGGCCTCTATACTATGTAGATACCCTCACAGACAATAAGTCATATGACGCATCAGAATTTATATTTGTAAAAAAAAAAAAAAAACTTTTTGGGGGCAAACTCTGAATTTTTAAACTAAAATAAAGGCAATAAATTGAAATGAGGCGGGTAGAAAGTGCTTGCTTGGTACTCACGGTCCTCGTGCTTCATCCTGTAGCTGAACGACATGGAGGGTGAGATGCCGTCGTAGGGGCCGCCGTCCCCCGAGTTGCAGTCGGAGCCCAGGTCGCGGCTGTCCAGCCCCGAGGCGCCGCGCAGCTCCGCGCGCAGCACGCCGTAGTCCGGCGAGCCGCCGTGGTGGGCGTGGGTGGCCGCCATGAGCGCGGGGTGCAGCAGCGGCGGCAGGGGCGGCGGCGAGTCGCGCAGGGGCAGCGGCGGCGAGGCCGACATGTGAGGCACGTGTGAGTAGAAGGGCGAGTAGGGCGAGAACACCTGGCTCTCGTGCAGTCCGGGGTTGGGGATGGCCACCGAGGTGGGCAGCGACACGGGCAGCATGGGCGGCGGCGGGTGGTAGACCCGCTGGCTGGGCGGCGGCGGTGAGTCGGCCCCGGACGGCAGCATGACGGGGGCGCCGGGGCACCCTCTGTGCTGCAGCTGTTGTTGTTGTTGCTGCTGCTGGCTCTGCTGCTGTTGTTGCTGTTGTTGTTGTTGCTGCTGCTGCTGTGCGCTGGCCTGTTGCTGCTGCGGCTGGGGCGTGGGCGGCCCCAGGCCGGGGGTGCCTGACGGGGGCGGGTGCGTGGGCTGCGGGGTGGCGGTGCCGTCCGTGGGCGGCCCCATGCCCTCCTGCGCCAGGATGCGGGACACTGTCCGCGGGGTGATGCGCGTGTCGGTCACCTTGTGCCGCTTCTTCTTGGCGGTCACCACCAGGCTCAGGGCCTCGTTCTGCTCGGGCACGCCGCCATCCCTGTCCCTGTCGCGGTGCCCCTCTCGGTCCTGCAGGCAGAAGGGGTTGACGTGTGGCCCCAGCCCCTGTCCGAGCCCTTGGCCGAGCCCTTGGCCCAGACCCTGGCCGAGCCCTTGGCCCAGACCCTGGCCGAGGCCGGACATGGAGTAGAGCGCCGCGGCCGCTGCGTTGGGCAGCTTGGGCGTGGGGAACATCATGGCGTTGGGCGAGGGCCTGACGTGCGGGGGCAGGATGTCGGGGGTGTTGGCCGTGCTGCCGGGGGTGGCGGCCGCCTGGCTGGGGGTCGCGCCGTTGAGCCGAGGCCCGTTGGGCCGCAGACCCGCCTCGCGGCACTCCGCGCCGAGCACCTTGGTGCGCGGGGACTTGCGGTCCAGCAGCTGTGAGGCCAGCAGCAGGTCCTTGTTGAGCTGCTCGGAGTCGGACGACTTGAAGCGCCGCTGCTGCATGTAGCGCGACACGATCGAGTCCACCAGGTTGGCGACGGACGAGCTGATCTCGGACTTGAGGACGTCGGCCAGGCCGTCCAGGTCGACAGGCGCGCTGCGGAACATCGCGAAACGCTCAGAGAAGTCCTTCTGGTGGTGCTGGTGGTGCTGCAGCTGCTGGTGTTGTTGCTGCTGCTGGTGTTGTTGTTGTTGTTGTTGTTGTTGCTGCTGCTGCTGCTGCTGCTCGCGGTTCCTCTCCTGCTGCCGCTGCTGCTCCTCCGCCTTGGCGGCCTGCTGCTCCAGGAACAGCTTGTGGCTCACGCCCAGGTACATGCTGAGCGCGGAGGGGTGGTGCTGGGGGTGGTGCGGGTGGTGGGGGTGGAAGTGCTCGTGCTGCTGCTGCAGCAGCGCCAGCTGCATGGGGTGCGGCGGGAACATGGGGTTGCCGTGGTGCGGGTGAATCTTCGGCGGCGCCATCTGCTTCACCACGGGGGACGTCGCGCTGCTGGGGGTCGTGGGGGCGCTCTGCACGGCGCCGACCTGCGACTCCTTGACGGGCGTGGCCGGCGGCGAGCTGTCGTCCTTACCGGTCTTGTCGGAAAGGCTGAGGCTGTTGTCAGGGTCTACGTCCTGGTCGTTGTCCTGGTCGGGATCCTGGTCCATGTCTTGGTCCTGCTCGCGCTGGTCGGGCTCGGCCTCCAGGATGTCGCTGCAGTTGTCCTCCTCCTGGTCCTGCGTGTCCACCTGCTCCATGCGGCTGCACAGCTGCACGTACTGGTGCTGCATCTCGACCAGCTTCTCCTGCATGGTGCGCAGCTGGGACTTGAGCACGCTCTTCTCGGCGTGCTTCTGCCGGAGCGCCGGCGCCCCGGAGTCCGACACGTCGTCAACGTCGTCCATCATGAGGGCCTGCATGCTGACGCCGAGGCCGGCGTCGTGCTGCTGGGGGTGGTACAGCTTGCGCTTCTTGCAGCCGTTGACGGGGGCCTGGGGCAGGCCCTGGGGCAGCGGCGAGGACCGCGCCATGGTCGACACGATGTTCTCCACGCGCTTTCGCTTCAAGTCCATGTGCTCGCCGCTGGCCGACTTCTTGTCGTCGTCCTCGTCCATGTCCTCGCCCAAGCCGTCCTTGGGCGAGCGCGCGCCGTCCGTGCCCGTCGAGTGCACGGACGTGTCCGAGTCCGACTCGGCAGTGTCCCCGTTCATCGGCAGGCTCATGGCCTTGTCACTAATCTCGTCCACGGGCACGGCGCCCTGCCCGGCGTGGCGGGGCGACCGCGAGGCCTCGGGCACCAGGCCGACGTCCGCGCCGTTTACTAACTTGTTGCCGCTCGCACCGGCACCACCACTCGCACCGCACACGCTAATACCAGTCACCACTTCACTGTCACTGCTATCACCACCGCTGCCATTCTTCAGGTCGTTGTTGTTGTTGGCCAGCGCCATGTTGTTGTTGTTGTTGACGGGGTCGTGGTCGCCCGCCTGTAGCTCCTGCTCGAGCGCCATCAGCTCCTTCTTACGGCCCTGCAGGATGTCGCGCAACATGTGGTCCTCGTCGACGAGCCCTCGCCGGATCATCACTCCGCCGCTGTAGCAGTCTACCTCGCCCATGGCGTGCGCCTCGGACTTGACTTGGCGGCCGAGGAGCTCGTTGAGCATCTTGGCGGAGCCGAAGCCCTGGCCGAGGAAGCCGATGTGTGGCGCGCCCAGGACCTGGCCCTGGCTGAACAGCTGCTCGTACGGACTGCCGCTCAGGAAGGTCGGCCGGGAACTGAAGTTGGGGATGGAGGAGTAGCTGTTCCTAGGCTCGCCCGCGTCCACGCGCTGCCGCTGCCTCTTCTTCAGTAGCTTGTCGCCGTACAACCCCAAGCATTTGCTCTCCTCCTCCGATGACATCATAAGAAAGGCCGGCTAGGATTGGCCGAGGGAGCGTGCCTGGCTTCCCCCTCCACAGGCGTCCACCCCCCACCTCGTCCCCCCCGACGGCGGCCCGGGTCCTGCTGCTCCGGTCCGGCTCCACGCCGCTCGGCTCACCACGTCTCGGCTCGGCTCGGCTCGGCCCGCTCCGCTCGTCTCGTCAGCAAGGCAGCCGGCGTCCCATGGCAGTACAGGGCCTGCAAGGTGGAGCACAACAACTGTCAGCATCAGAAGGAGGGGAGGGGAGACAGGAGGGGAGCGGATAGCGCACCTGCCCCTCCCCTCCCCTCCCCCTGCCCTGCCCCCCGCGAGGGAAGGCGCGGGCGAGAGCGGGCGGCGGCGGCGGCGTGCCGTATGGCCTGTCCGCCCGCGCCGCTCCACCGCGCACCCGCACCAGTGCAAGGAAACAAGTCGATGAACTCAAGTCCACGCAGACCTGAGACTTGACCTGAATTACATGCACCTCTAAGAATAGGAAACGCCAGCGCGATTAGGATCTGCACATCGCTCTTTTAATACTGACAAGACAACACTTCTATTTGAACATTTTTCGAAAGAAAAGTGAGGCACAGTCTTTTATGACCGGCAGGAGTACGATCATGCTCAACACATTGTAGCTCTATGTGCACAGAAAAAGCAAAACGCATATTCTGGGGCAGTCCAACCCAGGAACAAAGAGTAAATTAGTATTTTTGTAAGTCATTTTGGCATCCATTCAAAAATGTTCAATAAGCCACGAAACGCATTTTGGAATAAATCTCGAAATGGCCTCAAAATTTTTTTTTTTTTAACCATTTGGTTCCACAGAATTTTGGTTTTGGTTTTCCTGTGTGGTCATTAAATATTTTTATTTTTTTTCATGTGGCCAGTTTGGAGAGACTAGACTCCAATAACTTTTCGTTCCCGTAAGCCTATTCTTTTGACAATGATAAAAATAAAAGTAAACGGAGCGGAGCCCCGGCATTCAAGTCACCCCCCAGAATAGTTCATTCAAGTCACTGGCGATCTCACTGCTCTGGCGTCTCTCTCCACGGCTAGCAGGCCGTTTGGTTCGTCACAAAATTAAAAGCACAGCCTTGAACTCCGAGTGTACGCCGAGATCCGGCCCTGACCGGAAACGCTGTGACCACATCCCCGCCAATTTGATTTTGCAGTCGCGTCGCTGCAATATGCACACACACAGAGGCGGCTGCAAAAAGAAAGTAATTCGGTCACACCTGAACATATACCGCCGCGGGCCCGCCAGCGTCTAAACATAAACACTCGCCGCCCGTCATCGGCTAATTCAATATCGCCTAATTCCGGCTGCGGTTGGGTCCGCACCGCGCCGCGCCGCGCGCCCCGCCCGTCTTAACCCTTCCGCGGCCCGCCCCGCCCCGCGCCGGGCGATGCGGGGACGAGGGGAGGGGAGGGGCGGGGAGGAGAAGGGGTAAATAAGTGGGACGCACTGGCTAGAGAAAACAATGTCATCGCCCGTGTCGAGAGCGGCAAGGCCCGCATCAAGACGCCCAGCCCAGGCCCGGCCAGCGCGGCGTAATGAGGCGTGACAGCCAAAAGACTGATGGCCACGAGAGGAACAGAGACAGCGAGCGTGTCGCGGAACGGTAACGTGTCATTTGCATACAAAAAAAAAGAAAGAGAGAGAGAGAGAGGGAGAGAGAGAGAGCTCCTGTTTCTAAAAATTTCAATAAACCAATTACAGTAGTATAAATTTTTAGCACGGATGTATTTTTGGCGTTAAATTTTTTGGTTTCTTGCGTACAATGTTCAAACAATTTGGAAAAGTCCGGTAGGAATTTTTTCCGACATTTTGAAAAAGAAAAAACGACACTTTTTTTAACTGTAATTTTTTGAAAAAGTATGCCTAAAAAAAGTTTCAAGTTTTTGATATTTTTTTTTGACCGGCCGTTTCCTGTAAATGATCTTATTTCTTTGGTTTGAATTCTAAAATGTTTTAATATGTACGACTTGGAACTATTTTATTGCAAGAACTACGTTAATTTGTTTGATTACGCAAATTATGGTCAGTAAAAAGGGGTGGGAGATTGCGCGGGCGGGAGCGGCTGCCCAGCCCAGGGTAGGGGGGTGCATGTCACTGCAACAAGTTGGTAGCAGAGCGCGGCCTGCCGGCTCGGCGCTGCTCGGCTCCTATAACCCGCGGAAAGCTTTCAAATTTAATGCGTCGACACGCGTGACGTATGTGACCACCTAATTAACCAGGCCGCGGGGCGAGGGGATGCGCGGAGGGCACCACATCGATTGTTGTGGCAACAGAGTCAACCAACTCGTATGATGTGTACCACCGCGGAGGATTACCGTGGAGATTCGCTCTAACCCTACGTAGGCTGTTCAAACATTTAAACAAGAGTTTCGCCCCCATGACCCTTCGGGAAAAGTTAATTTTCACGCGAGAATTTTCATCAGTACTTCCTGCTGTTGCTAATGAGCGACACAAACTACTTGCGAAAAAGAAGAAGGCTCTGGGAGCTGCAGTTCGTCCCATCCTCCCCCTTGGCTGTTAATGAGGAAGTTTGATCCGCCCCGCCCCGCCCCGCCCCGCCCCGCCCCGCCCCGCCCCGCCCCAGCCTTCACGCGCGGGGACGGCGGCGCACTGAACCTCCGCTCGGCACGGCCACCAAGATGACACGCGATGATGACTTGATCCTCTCGCTGCCACACCACGGGTCGGTCGGTCCCACACAACAATGTCGAAACGAACTATTTTTTTCTCATCTTCGTGCGATCTTTCCAAAGTCATCAGGCGGCACGGAGGCTGGGTACACGGCCGGCTGATGTGGTGCGGCAGATTACCAGTCTCGACGTGCGTCATACCTTCGCCCATGGCCTGGTACGACACGCTATCCCCGCGTCAGAATGAAGACAGCCATCCGAGCTCAACTTCGCCACGTCACCTGACTGTTTAAAATTTTGCTGATTTTCATTCGCATGTTTGAGGAGAGAAGCAAGGTAAAGTTGCATTTTGACCGGTTCGAAGGGATGTATTGCGGATTCGGAACTGACACTTCGAACTCGATGACCGAGGGGTACCTCACTTCCTCCAGTCAGTGTGCATTACAATACACATTTATCTCCACTCATTTTTAAAATCTCTCCAATCATTAATAAAAATAATATACTTCTGCTTTTCTACTTGATTTTAGGCAAAAACGCGGCTTGCAATCATTTTCTAACTGCCTCCAATCACCATAGTCACTGTACGCTCACATCGTGACTTCGGTACCCCTCGGAAATGACCCGAATCTAGAAGCCAGATAGAAATCAACTCTCGGCACCGGCACGTTTCAAATACTGCGCCGAGCTGGTACGAGGACGGACGACTCATAGCTCGACACAGTCAGATCTGCAGCACATCCGTCAGAAGAGGCGGTGCAGGCGGACCATAAATCCCCCGCCCCCCCCCCCCCCCCCCCCCCGTCTCCCCGTATCAGAGCAATCTCTCATTACCGCGGCCACAGCGACGCATAGCTTCGCAGCGTGAGAACTGAAGCCAGCCAGGCAGCCAGCCAGCCAGCCAGCCACAGGTTGCAGCGGGGGTGTGAGGGGTCTGCCCAGGACGAGGGGAGAGGAGGGCGCAAGATAAAGGAACGACATGATCTGCTCTACAAGGAAGAACTTGAAGGAAGTCCCAACCGTTCGTTAGAGGAAACGTCCAAAATTGCTTTTCGTACAGTTTTCAGTCTTAAAAATTTTCTTCTTTTTGCGCGACTGGAGATTGTGATGTTGGTATGGAATAGAGGTGGATGAGGAAGGGTTGGAGGGAGCGGGTGAGAGTGGAGTCTAAAGGGTGGGAGGGGAGCGGACGGGCGGAGGAAGTGGCTTGGAACCCATTAAATCAGCTTGTTGCTACTCGGTACCGCACCCCTGACTCTCCGCCCCCCCCCCCCCCCCCCCCCCCCCCCCCCCCCCCCCACCCCTCCCTGCCAGCCTGAGGCCACTCGGCCGGATGTCGGTACGGTAGGCCACAAGCACAGCACACCCCGTGACGTGACGGGGTGGGGCGGAGCACCGCGCGAAACACACTGTTTTGGGGAGCGCTTCCCCAGAAACAGGTGTGAAGTAACACCAGTTTCGGAATTTTTTGGGGTCATTTTCAGAGCTATACCAAAATGATCAGGACACTCTAAAACGCGTTTCTACATAATCCTCCAAACGAGCCCCAAACATTTTAAAATTGGTGTTACTTCACCCCTGTTTTGGGGGCTGATCCGACTGCAAGTCGGTCGCCCGACCGGAACTTCATTGCACGTAGCTTGTCCGTGGCGTTCCGATCTTCTTTCCGGGCGGCCAGCCGAGCGATCGAGCGAGCCGAGCGATCGAGCGAGCCTCGTGCGAGCCAGAGCCTGGCCAGAGCTCACCCATCACTTCCGGCGGGGACATATAAACCGTGCCACTTGAAGTGATACGTCATGCGAATTGCCCCCCTGCCCAAAGGCATCGGCCCTCCCAGGCCCGCGTGGCAGACTGGAGAAAAGGAGAACGGCCCTGCGCAGTTGTAAGCTGCGGGCACATTATCATATGGCATACGGTTGCAAAAGTAAAGTGACTTAAGGGGTGGCAGCGTCATACCGCCGCCACTGCATTCACCTCGTGAGAACACGACCGAAACTCTCGAGCATCGAGGATCACGTCGTTAGATTCACGCGAGCAGTTTATGAGTTGTTTAGACCTTAGAGGACAGCAGGGCACATAGTAAGCAGTGCAGCGAGCCGCAAGACCAACTCTACACGGTAAAAACGATTCCTTGAAATCCAAGGATAGGTGGATGACTTCAAGGGTCCTAATGAGCTTTTAAGCATAGA
>CABIKL010000904.1:0-18188 GCA_902196195.1 Aptinothrips rufus | reverse complement strand
GTGTAGTTTGGAATCGAGAGTTGCCAGCAAATCATTTTAAGGGGGTGGCTCGAATTAGGGCCAGTGGCCCAAAATAGGGCCATTACTCTACCAGGGCAAGGCGCTAAGCGCTACGCGGGGTATCGCCGAGCTCACCCGTGAGCAGCCCCGTCACACCACAAGCCACTAAACCAGAGATACTCCTCGCCCCAGAGACTTCCAAGACTTGGTCACGTGATTCGGGCTACTCTCTATAGCTGCTCTAGAGATGAGTCAAAGGTAAACTAGCGTCCCTCACCAATCAAGGACTCTATGACAAGCTACGCATTAGGGGCCCACTCCACGTGTTAAATACAGAAAGTCGCTTTACACCGGGTCGATTCAATGAGGGCTAGAGGCGAGACGACAGGGAGAGCTGCCTATGCCCACCGCTGCCCACCGAGCCAGCCAGTCAGCCAGCCAGCCAGCCAGCCCGAGCTGTCAGCCACGCCATGCAGGCCCCGCGTGAGTCGAGGCGAGCCACAGCCGAGCCCACTACCGGCACCAAGGACAGAGGCATGGAGTAGTGCCGGCCGGCAGATACCGCGAGTTCAGGTCGACGAAGGCCCCCCCCCCCCCCTTCCCCACCTCCCAGTCACAAATCACCCAACGACATCGATTCGACTACATTATCGACATCGAAACGGCGTCTATTTGTTTCGACAGTCGACATCAAAACGACGTCAACGTAATGATAAATTTCGACGGTAATCACCATATCGACAACATAGGTCGACATCGAATTTGCGACTCTGCGATCATTTCTGGCTCGGACGCGACGCATCACGCTTCAGCAGCTGATTCATTCATGATACCTGCTGCATCCAGTACCCATGCCCGCCCCGCATGATAACCCATTCCACGTGTCAGACTTCCCACACCGGCAAACGATCGACAGAGGCCCACCGATAAGTAGAGGACATGATCAACTCTGTCGACTCGAAGGGGTCAGAACGTATGGTGCCTTGAATGACGTGATCGACCGATTAGAAGTGATTGGAATCACTCTTTGTAGTGACAAGACGACACTCCCTCAGTCGGAAATGAGATGATACGTCGACAAGACGTCGATTCGATTTCGATTGTAGCGATATGATTTCGATATCGAGGTCGGATTTCATGATCGGACCGCGATGTTTTTATATTTGTAGTGTATTCCTTAAAGAGCAAACGGACATAGTTTCGACATTTTCTAGGGACTAAATAGTTGAATTAGAATCGATATCGTATCGACGGATCATTTCTAATCGCTGGGTCCGCGAATGAAAAATTTGACAATCTACTCTATAAATAGAACTGCTTGCCGCTTCCTAGATAAATCAGAATGTTATTACGTAACGTACGTCCGCGCCATCTACAACGACTAAGCTCAAATTTGACAGTTGAACTTGAATCAACACAATCCGCTTCCCCGACGACTGCGTGACGCGGAAGAAGAGGATACCGTCTGGACCAGTATGGACATCCCACATCAGCCAGCCGCAACAGAAACAAACCCTGCAGTTCATCTCCAGAGCAGCGAAGTGCAACAACATTCGCCGGCTTTCCTTTCGCCTCGCCGGTCGGAAACTGTCCGAAAGAGGTCAGGGTCAACGAGCCGGTGCAGCGAGTCGGAAGCAGGCCGGACAAGTCCTCCGCCGCGCGGCGCAGCTGACCGCAGCAGAAGGCGGGGCGGGGGGAGGGACACCAGCGGGTCAGCCGCTGCATTTCACACCCCCGTCTCAAGGTCAAACAAGGGCGGGGAACACTGTCACTCAGTTATCAAAAGGCCGACGAGTGACCGCCGCGAGGGACCAATCCGTGGACCCGACTTAGCCGCGTGTCACCGAGAACAACACGTCAAACAGAGTCAAAGCGAGGCGAAGCGAGCCGCCGTCTTGTAGGTTAGAAACGGGTTGCGGTCGATACAGCTGGAGCTCGGACGATAACATTGGCGTCAGGACACGGCAGTATAGTGGGGCGTTCAACTTGCGCAGGCATGACAAGAGACAGGCAGCATGGAAACAGTTGAATTGTCTTTACCTTGGGGTCCTTCTCGTAGTAGTACTGCTGAGTACGGATCCATCGTGAGGTGAGGTGGTCCTTCACAGTGTGGGCCAAGGCGAAGTAGTAGTCGCGGGGGGTCGCCACATTGCGGTCCTTCACCAGGGTGTAGTGGAGGTGCCGGTTGAACGTTTTCTTCACGTTTGTGACATTTTCGACTTGGGCGATGCCCCGGACACTGATCTGCTTCCTCTTCTCGATGTCTGTCTTAGGTGTCGACATCTTTGAGGAGTTGGTTAGTACGGATTGATTGGACCCGTGTCGAGAACCAACAGTGACCGGGAGAATACGACAGGAGAGATGTTGTGACCCGCTCTACTCAGAGCGGACTGTAATGCTACAAAGTTAGCTGAGTCGTGAGTCGTCCCAGTCCTAGAGCCAGGGGGTCACCTTGCCGAAGGTCGCCGCTCTCGCCGCACTGGGCATGCGTCCGCGCAGACGACGTTAGTTTCTCAGATTGTCCGCCAGAGGCGCTCGGAAACTTTTTGACAACTTTTGTTTATGCAGGTCGCAGGTACTTTTTCAAAAATTGTCTCTTTTGCGTCGCAGAACGTGTGCTCCCGCTTTTCGGCCCCTAATGTTATAAGCATCTCTGCGGTTCTTACGTTGTCTTCTTCGTTCAACCATCGTTCAACCTGTCGTTCCCTCGTTCCCTCTCCCTCTCCCCCCTCCACACCGTGCCCCCCTCCCCCTCCTCCCCCTGCTTTGCCGCGCCCGACGTATGCTTGCTCGGTCACGGATAACTTTAACCTCGAATTTGGCGATGGGGGTGCGTGAAGCTTTTGTGAGTCGAGTGTCGACTGTAGTTCGTATCGTCACCGCCAGATGATCTTGTGATCTTGTTTTCTTTTTCTGTCCATGAGTGCAAATAGCAGCAGCAGCAGCAGCAGTAGTCTGTATTTCAACACCATGAGAAAATGGCGAACAACGATATCGCGAAAGTCTCAAGTGCGTCTTTAGGAGCCAAAATCAACGAGATTGGTACTAAACATAGTGATGACAATGGGAAGGCGTCGTCTTCTCAAAAGTTTGGTTTTTACTACTTAACATGTCATTTGCTGTCAATCGTCACGTATTTATTGGACCATGGCTTTAGTTGTTGGTTAGCGTATCAGTATCATGTCCAAGGGCAGGAGCTGTATTTTGCTCTGACCATCACCTTCGTGATTATGCCTGCCCTTATCTCTACGGGATTTAGCATGAGATGGTAAGTAAATGAATGGATTGATGATTTTGCATCTTGTCATCGAAGCCATGTGTGACACTTGTTTGAATGTTGCTCCTCACCTGCATGCACAAGGGTGTCAAGGTTAATCTTTTAGAACGTTATGCCGCTCCACAGTTCTGTCTGGAGCTCCGTTTTCCATTAAATATTTAAGCCTCTCAACTGAAAATGCAACTCCAAGGTGTGATAAAAAGAGGTTCAGACCTTGCACGTTTTAGTTTGACACATATATTGCTCTTCCGGGGGCAGAAATTGATCTGCGATGTATCTAATGTTATACGTAATTTTTCGCTTGCCTGCAATTAGGGAGAAAAAAATGTAAAGGTGAATTGATATCGATGATTCTTATTGTAAATGTGTTTTAGGTATATTCAAGATGTTGAAGACCCATCTCTACCGAAAGCACCCCTGTGGCGATGGGCGCTCCGAGTTATATTTCTTTTGATGCAATTTGCTCCAGTCCTAAGGTATTTATCTCTAATATTTATGTATGTTATAAAATCATATTGAATGTACAAGAATTTGATCCTGAACATCTTGGCCTCTTGTTATTTAATGTTTCATTTATGACAGGCATTTATTTCCTATTGTTTCTTGTTCACTACAGATATGTTGATTCTCTCTTGTATGGTATTGGAAGTATTATTGCTGCTCGAAAGGGTCAAAAAGAGAGGCAGCAGTTTTTGTACCGGAGGATGGTAGATGAAGATTCTGATGCATCATTATTACGTCTCTTCCATTGTTTTCTACATGCTGCCCCTCAAGCCATTTTGCACTTAATGATTCTCATTCAAATGGCAAGACATAAACAGCCATCAGCCCTGCAAGGTTTGTCTTTCTTGTTCACTCTCAAACTATTGAGAATCGGGAATAAACCTTTGAAGACCTTCATATTTAGGAAACTGAGTCATATCCTGCTCTTTTCTCTGAACAGCTTATCAAGGGTGGGCTGTCATGTGTGCACTCATATCCATTGCGTGGGCACTCACTTCTTATCATCGGTCAGTGAGATTTGCCAGAGATGATAAGGAGAAACTATCATGGCAAGGAAGCACTATACAATTTTGCTGGCATTTAATGGGCACAGGTAGGAAATGAAATGATTCTTAAATTTCTCATATTTTATCATAACACAAAAGTTTTAAATAAAGAATTTTAAAAAAATAAAAGTTGGGTGCCAATCATGTAGTGTATTTAACTTTTCCTGATGATGACTTGATGATTTCTTCTTGTTTCCAGCCTCAAGGGTCTTGGCTCTTGCGTTGCTTGCTGCGATGTACCCAGCGTGGATGGGCACTGTTTGCCTCACGCATTGGTGTGTAATGGCAGCATGGCTCGCTCTAGGTCACCACCAGACGGCAGTGTGCAGTTCACGTTGCGAGGAACTCATGTTCTCTGGCGTGCTTGGGTTAGCTTACATCCTAGCTTTCATAGCACCAAGGGATGGACCCACAAGATACACATACCTGGCTTATTATCTTGTGTGCTTTATGGAAAACACTGGAGCTCTTGTAGTCTGGTAGGTGTTCATTTCCTTTTGCACTCTTTCTAATTTTTGGTTGTCTTCCCTGGACAAGTTCACCTTTTCATATTTGTTGTCCTTTCAGGTGCGTGGGAAACAGCTCATCGCAGAATCCCACTCTGTACTACGGAACAGTTGTAATGCAAGTACTGACTTTCCTTCTTGGCATTCTATTTATGTTGGTTTACTATCGCTATTTCCATCCCAGTGGGACCTCTACAACAATAAGGAAAAGCATTACCATCACAGAACTACCTGGCAGACTTTCGAAAGCGGGAGGAAGTGGACGTGCCTTCAGCCACACTTTGTGAACAAAATGTCATAAGTCCTAAGTAATTCAAGGTGTCTGACTAGTATTTCATGTACCAGAACCGGAGCCTAATTTGTGTGTTCAGAATCTCACATTGAGGCAGATAACTCAAAAAAGAAATACAGTCTGAAAAGAATCCTGTATTGTCATTGCTTTACAAACTGACGCTTTGTTTTTCCTGCTTCCTCTCTTGCTCTTATTCTGTGTTATTGCATTTGCCATAATGGTGGAATGTTAACAATTTTGAAATATTGAAAAAGTTTTGAATGAAGAGGAAAAATGAGCTTAATACTAAATTGGCTTTTATACTAAATCAATGATAAGAACGTACTGTGTTCGTGTTATTTTTGAACTGCGTTCCGTAGTTATGTGTAGGGAAAGTTATTTCCTGAAATAGGGGCTTCCCCAAGAGAACCAACAATGAGCTGTGATACTTTATGCGTATTTTGTACCTGTGTATGACCTTGAAAGCTATGAAAATGCTAAGTTACCAGAATTTTATATAAATTCAACTATGGACCTATTTTACTACGAATAGGTTGCAGCTTTGCAGGTCATTATGACCATTGCAATGTGTGACAAGCTTGCAATGCTACTATTCAGAGTAATTCTTATGTTTAAATTAAGTGCCTTGATCTAAGTATTTGACTTTCTAGAAAGCATAAACAATGATACAGACCAACACGTCCAATTTCTTGTAGCTTGTCAGTCTACTGCTCCTATTATTTCTCTTATTACTGACTGCTGTTCCTTGAGTTTTCTCTGTGAACAAATTTATTTTGATTCATGTTACGTTTTAAACTTGTGCTAGGAGACAATAAGACTAAAAAGATTTTACCTGTCTATGGTTTTCTTGAAACCAGTTCTATACTTGTACTGTCATGCAGAGCCAAATGGCATGATTTTCTTTTCATAGTTACCTCTCGCAGCAGTCCTATCTCGGAGCTGGCTGGTGTTGTTTGATTTTTATCTTCGTTTTATCATAAAGTGTTTAGTTTGTAATCTAGACAATACTGACAAATATTGTTGAAGATGTTTACTTTACTTTTCTGTATTCATTATATTCATGGGAAGCATCCATTAGTTAGCCTTACTGAATGACATATTAGGGTCTCATGTCAGCTTGGAGGCTTTTGCTTGCCCTTGTGTGCAAGTTGTTTGAAGATCCTTCAGATCAACTGAATTATCGCACTTTATTATGTAGTGTTGTATGTCCTGTGTCTGACAAATATTTTTAATTCTTAAGTTTTCTGGCTTTTATCTTGCTACATTGCGTTCTATTTCAAGTGTGTAGTTTATAAAGCCTGTGTACAGTGAGCTGTTTGGCAGTCGTTATGTTACATGTTCCATCAACTATGGATCAATACTGTTTTACCTTACATTAGAAGTTAAGCTTCCGTTATAATTAGCTGGCTAATTTTAACTTAAGCTAATTATAGTAACTATAGCACATTGATAGCTCCTTCCTCCTTTATTTTTTATTTTCTTCGGATATGATGTTAATTGATTATTTGTTGTTTCACATTTGAATAGTCACTTAGTAACTGTTTAAAGACAGTTGTATCTTTTTGTCACAGGAGAACAAATATGTTTTACTAATGGCATTCAGATATCAAATTTCACTTGTGTATCTTGTTTCCTCTTTTCTTTGAACATTACCAGAATGTTAATATTCCATCTTGAGTTGTAAGTTGTACCTTTACAATTTTGATTGTAATGCTTACCGTCCTTTCTTTTGTTTCTTGGTATGGGTTCTTTTAATTTGCTTATAATGTCCAACTGCTTTGTATTGTCTATGATTTGCCCTCGGGAGTATATGGATGGTAAAGAGTATGCTTTTAATTTGGCTTTTGATCATACTGGTTTACATGTAGTTTCAGTAGCCATTGTGTATTTCTACCTTGTAATCTCTATGCAGATATATTTCCTGTTTCGCCGAGGAACTAGCAGTATTGAACTCTAGTGTAAAAAAAGGAAGGAGATTCCTCAAAATTCACCTTGTATACTAGAAACGTGTCTTCTGCTTGCGTTCTTGCATAGAGATTTCAAAAGAAAAGCATTATCGGATTTTTTTCATCCAGCAATAATGACTTTTTTTTTTTATTTTTTTTTATTTTTTTAACAACCAACACATTGAATGTTCTCAGTATGCTGGTATTTTTTATCATTGTCATTTAAAGCTGAAAATATGCAAAATTTGGCTTATTTTGGGGTATTAGCTTTTTTTTTCGGCTTCTTTACTTATATCAAAGTTACATATTTGGTGGTGAGTATTACTGTGCTCTCATCTTATTATCTGAGTTAAATTGGTCTGGTTGGTTCGTTGGTTGGTAGCAGAGTAGAAATTAGATGGGTTGGTGGTGTGGTGGTGGGTGGGATCTGGCTGTAATTTGCTCATATCGTCACTGTTTTTCTGAGGGATGACAGGTTTATTTTATTGGAGCAGAACTTCTCGAGTTTTTAAGCAGTGGAGGGTATTGTATGTATTATCTTCTCAGTATTATTACTGCTTGAGTTTAGGGGAAAGAAGTCAACGACGAAGTAGTTATAAGCACATCAAGCAAATTGTATGAAGCTTCCTCATTATTTATGGTAAATAGATTCTTTTTGTATGGTGCTTATATTTCTGAGTCCTCCCCTATCTAACTTTTAACTTTAAAATGGATTATGTCACTTATCTTGAACAGTGGCTTACTTTCCATATTTTAATACTTTATTGCATGAGCTCACTTTTTCAGCTGTAGGATGGAACAATCCTGTAATTTCATTTCATCGATAATAGTATGACCTTTCTAGATATGGAATTTTCAGCAGTCTATCTTATTTAATCTCATTTGCATTAGAGATGTGAACTATTTTAAAATTGTAATGCAAAGTAAATGAATAAGTACCTCCTTGTTTCAGTATCTAGCTCCAACTCTTCCATTAAATATCGTTGTAGGAAACATTTTGTTCCACCAAAAATTGTGATCTATGGCAGATCATGGAGCTTGTGTAGTAAATTAACTATGTAAGTATGCTTTGCACTCTATTTTGTGTGTTAAACTCACAGTTCAGGTATCAGTCCAGTATCCAGTATTAGCATTTGAAATTTTAGTGTTTGTTCTGTTGTATTCAATTACCTATTTTGGCAACTGAATCTTTGCCTTAATGGAAGCCAGCATGTGAATTAGCAGACTCACATGTGCCAAGCATTAAGGTATTTTGTTTTATTGTGATTCAGTAACTAAGGGATCAAAGTATAATTAATCTCCGTTACACGAAAGTATCACCATTTTCATATGTTTCTGTGAATTCATATGAACCCACAAGTTAATTTTTTCACCACTCAAAGAAATATTCCATTCCCTGGTGCTTTGCTCCAAGATTGGAATTTTTATGAATCTACAAGCAACGAATAATAATAATCAGAACAAAAGAAAGCGTAATTTTTAGCTCTCTCATGTATGTCCTGAATGCTTTATCCCCATCAGTATTTTGTGATTCAATTGCATTAATTTCATTGTGTCCTAGTGTGTGTAGAAAATGGTTTTGTACTTTTCTACTGGACGTTCAGTGCTTTGATAGTTGTAAATAAATACAAAGAAGAAGCAAAATACTAATAGTTTAAAATATTTTTTATTTTTTTTCCAAACTCATGCTCATGAAGTCCGTATGTCTGGAATGTTTTCTCACCTCCAAGGACTAAGTACACACTTTACTTGTAGTGATGCAAATAAATAGATTTGATACATTAAATTCCTCCAAAGAAGGAGGGGGAAAAAAAAAAGGAAAAGAAAAAAGAGAAACACAAGTTGATTAATTAAAGAGTTTTATGTCTCTTAGCAATCGTAAAACTTGGTACAAGAATTCTGAATTCATTGGGTCAAAATTGTCAGTTGGAATATTGGGATACACTTAAGCTTTGTCCAGTTGTACAATAAATAGGCCATTCTTAGGCAAGAGGATGTGGCTGACAGAAGGCACCAAGGAGTATCTTTGATTGAATTCATGTTTTGCTTAAACTATTTGTGAGAAAAAAGTAAATTATTCACAATGTGTCTTAGTCAGATATCAAACTTTTGACTCATCCCTAAAATTAATTGCATTTCCTGCAACTGCAGGAAGCAATCTCACACACACAAAACTGATATTCTTTCACCCTGTTGCCAGTCACATCATAACATTCACTTTCTACTCATTTAGAGAACATAATTCAGTCAAATACTGGAAATCAAGCTCTTTTTATTTCCAGTCACACACAGTACCTGAAATCTCCTAACATATTAAGGACAAATCTTGGCAGAATCAGTCCCTAAATTAATGTATTTAACATTTCAGCATAATAAAACACACTGGAATACAACTTTCTTAAGTAAGGTACATACTCCGGCCTATTCCGTACCAAACAAGTAAACACTCCCTTATGATACCTACACAACCATACCACAATTACAAGTAAATTTGGTCTTAAGCGTTACAAGATAAATACTTTACACAGAGTCCACTATGTCAGAGTTTCAAGACACAGTCCTGCTGTGCATTAGGTACTCTTATACATTACATTACTCAAACAACAGAAGAAAAGCAAAAAAAGCAACTGTTGTGACGGGTATTTATATACAAGACACTGGGTCGTGATGAAAACAAAACATCACAATGCAGGCACACTCTGTAGTCTCCTCCAATGTGACAGATAAATCCATGGTTATTGGGTCATGCCAAGTTAAACAGCTCCATGGGAACACTTAAGAACTGCTACTCAACCTCCCCACCACCTCCACTTGCTTGTCGGACATACCCATCTTGAACCTGGCAACAGCACAAAATTTTGATTTTTAGTGAGGATTAAAATTATTTTATTTTGTTATCAACAGACATTGGAGCAAAACATACCTGTACAAGTTGGGGTTGGACCTGGATTATGGCAGACTGTGTGTTTCCTTGTAACTGCATTCTGATCATTTGAAGCTGTTGTGGAGTCAATTGAATCTGTCCAGAGAATAATACAAAACATTAAAGTTCTAGTTAGAACTCGATTTATTTTATTCACATGTGAATAAAATAAATCGAGGAGAAAAGAAAGAAAAGAAACTGAAAGAGCTTACAGGAATTTGTTGAATTTCCCCGGTAGGAGTAACAACTTGCTGGACAATCTGAATCCCACCTGTCGCAGCTTGAGCTTGAACTTGTGTCTGCTGAGGCTGCTGCACTTGAATCACCTGCTGAGGTTGCACAGCTTGTGTTGTAACTGTTGTGGTTGTTGCCTGTCTTTGCTGTTTTGAAGAAGAATGAAATTTGATAATATAAGGAACAAGCCACATAGACAAAAGTAGAAATATCAATAGAGTACAAGAAAATACATCAAAGATCAAACTAATAAGATGATATACATCTGACTAAATAATGGATACAAATTTACCTGTTCAGGTGATGCTATATTAGCCACTTGTACTGTCTGAATCTGACCAGTACTGGGTTGAAGAATTTGGATAGTTGAAGGAGTATTTGAAGTGTTGCTTGTGGCAGCATTTGAATTTGTATTTGAAGTTCCCGTCTGCTGCAATGCTTGTTGGTGTTGCTGCGCTAAGTGGAAATAGTATTGTATCTGAAAGAGAGAGTGGATGAATGATTCAAATGTTTACAGCTATTTAAGACACAGCTAAGACAACACAATCAAACATTCTGTACCTGGTCAGGATTCATGGCTGTAGCCCCTCGCCCACTTTCGCTGGGTGCTTTGGCAGGTTTTAACTCCTCTCGAGGTACTATGTCTATTAAGAAATCAAACTGGTCACATTTTGAAATAGCCATTGCAATGTCGTTTCTCTGCAATGTGCGACGTTTATTATCTTCTGTATGAACCTGTAAAGGGCGGGTGTTTTTAGAATAAGTCACTTACAAACACCAAAAAAAAAAAGGGGTTTATAGAAGTCCTTTCTTTTCTTTTCTAGTAGAAAACGTACCCATGCGCGTAATGTTAGCTCATGGATGAAAATTTCAGCTGCTTTGGCAAAGAGCATAGGTGCCTCAGCACTTATCATTTTCACATCCTCATCAAGTTTCATAATTTTCTTTATTCTTGCTAATGGTAAAGCTTGATTCTTCAAATCGAGCTGTAATTACAAAAAGAGTCGAAAGTAAATATAATGAAGCATTTCGATTAAAGCTATGAGACAAAATAATTATCAGAATACACAATACATACTGGTAATTTCCGAATCTCATCTGTGACTTTAGGCCAAAAGGAAGATAGGTTTAGTTGAGCTTCCGACTGAACCGTCGAAGGGGAGGCAATTCGAGCAGTGACAGCCTCTGGGTCGACTTCAGTAGCCTCTCCACTGAAAACGTAAAGTATTAAGATAATAAAATTATGAAAAGCAAAATATTATACATTGATTCTGACAGACACTGTAAGTATGCATGTATAACAGAAGTAAAGGTGCACAATGCTTGCATATGAGCAATCTGCAGTGCAGTGCAGGGCACTCACATTGAAACAACGAATTTTGCAACTCTTCATCGTAATAAAATTGAAATATATACAAGTAGTATTATTAAATAAAATAAAATTTACAATATAGCTACAGTGCCGGCAGAAGACTCGACGAATGTCATAGACAAGGAAATAACCTTTAGTTCAGCCATTTTGATATGTGAAAACATAAAATCTCACTCACTCTGTGTTAACTTGGTAGTAAACCGACATTTTCGGGCTTCCCTCCAGTTTCTCTCACAATCTTTACGCCGAGTATTTTGGAAAAGAGACCGCGACTACGACGACTGGGATTTGGGACCAATCATTGCGATTATGAGATTTTCTCCAATCACTTCTCACAAAATGGGCAGCTCAACGTCCTGACTGGTCAATGGCTGTGGGTCAGTCACAACAACTAAGAATGATGAAAAAATAACATGAATTCGGTATTCATTCTGTTTAAAGCTAAAGATACAAAAAAAATTAAATTATTCATATTTTTTAATAACATTGTATGTAATTAAGAATCATTTCGTGTGTTTTATTTTTAAAAATATTTGCCGAATTAAGCGTGCAATGTTGGCCAAGTCGACAGTGCCTTCGTGAACTTCGTCGCATTTTGATGTTTGTTGTTGTTTGTTGTTGTTGTATTGTCATTGTTCAGGTTAGGAGTTAGTTCTTGTTTTGAGTCTTTCCCCCTTAAATTGGAATTGGAATTCTTCATCTTGCCCTTGTAGAGGCATCGGCTTCACTTCGACCTTCATCTTGGCTTAGTTGGTAGTTTCCTGCCCATCTTATCCAGAAAGTACTTTGTGTCCTCTGTGGGTAGCAACGGAATTCATAAAATCAAAATAATATTGATGTTTCGTATTCAAGATGAATCCTAACCAGCAGCCCTCATTGAACCAGTATTTCAATCAAAATACGAACCCTGTCCCTGGTGCAAGTTTCTTTGATCAAATATCCTCATCATCTGTTGCTGCCGTTGAATCTGCTATGATGAAAAGTGTTCGAGAAAGCGACTCTTCTCATGAATTGTTTGCACCAGATCCAGCTAAGCCGACATTATCAACTCAACAGATAAAAGACTTTAGTGTGTTATCTTCAAATGCCCCTGCCAGAAGTTCAGATGATGTTGACAGCCAGTCTGGCAGGGATGAACCAGTTGTGTGCAGAATTTTTTCTGAAACTGAGACTTCTACCTCTAACATTGCGTCTGGGAAAAACTTCTTTGATCTTATCAGTTCAAGCCCACATATACCTGGTCCAACTGCGGGTATTGCCATAGATTTGAGTTTGCCTCCAAGTGGCACAAGCAGCCTCTTAACATCGCCTGAGTTTACGTCGACCGGCACTGAGGATGGCTTCCTGTCTACCAATTCCTCTGTAGCAGCAACGCCAACAGCATCACATGATATGTTGATTTCTGAGGACGCGTTCTCAAAGAGCGCTGGGTTCAGACCGAATGAAGCAGATCGTCGAAGGGATGCGTGGATTCCATCTGAGAGAACTCGTCAAGCTCTTATCGCTATGGCTACATCAGCCCCAGGAACATACATACCGGACAAAGAACTTCTGACCATGCCAGGCGTGTGTGTTCAGGAAGATATGTCTGACCCAGTGACTGAAATGGTTCAACAGTACCTGGGTGAAGGTGAAGCCAGCAAGAGGAAAGTTCTCACCATGCAGGATGTGACCCAAGATGAAAGAGGCCTCAGGGAGCTCATCAAGGTACACAAAATTAAAGTATCAGTTTCCTAAGCTTTCCACTCATTTGCAATCAACTCTTGAACAAAGATAACATTTATACAAAATTTAATTACCTTTTTTATACTCTATTTTTCAAATTATCAATGTCGGTTCTTCTGATTAACAGGCTGGATGCTTTAGAGCTGCTGTAAATTTGACTGGTCGACTTTTGACAATCTACGGTCAAGGTGTTGGAAGGTCAGGGAAACCCAGCAAACACACTACGCATTCAATTCAGGTAATTTCTTCTTCCCATGTAGTTCTTCCAAAGAATTGATGTTTAGAAATTAATGTTCAAATCTAAAATGTTACTCATGGTTTTTATTTCAGCTGTGGTTCACTCGTATTTCCTTACTGGTGAAACTGAAACTATTTTCCTTAGCTGAAACTGAGGCTGACAGGTTCTGGGATTTGGACAGGCCTGACCTTTACTTCCCATTCTATCCAGATTTGTATGGTGGACGAATGGGAACACTGATTCCATTCAATTTCCGCCTGTTGCTTGCAGAACTTCCAGCTCATAACGGCAAGCATCGTGAGGCTCTTACTAGACTTCACTCTGTTTTGGCTATTGTGAGAAGGGTGAGTGTAACTTTCCACTTTGCAAGTTTTGTTTCAAATTTCAAGAAGTTTATCTGACAGAGCCAGGTAGGAGTGCAGAGTGAAATGTGTTCTGAATGCTTGCAGATTCTTAAGAATCTTGAACATGGCCTTAGTGAAGACGGCAGTCCTACTGAGTTGAGCCCTGCTGATGCTGCTGAATCTAAACGACTTTGGAGCAATAGAGAAATTCGGACATTGCATTCTGTTGTAAATTGTGCTATATCATGCAAGGTAATTTTAATTATTTGGTCTCAATTAGATAAACCTGTATTTAAAAACAAATTTTAAATTGATTATTTGATATATTTGTTCTGACTCCCCTGCAGAATTACAGTTTGGCTCTTGAAGTACTTGAGCAAGTTATGCTTAAATCTAATGACCTCCCAGTCCATCATAAAAGGTCTTTAGTTTCAGCTCTTGGACGTTTGCATTTGCAGTTAGGTGATGTTGTTTGTGCTGAGCAATATTTTGTATTAGCTAGAAATGTTCGTCAACAGAGTGCAGAGTAAGTTCTAGAACTTAACAAAATTTCATCCATTCAAAGATTATTTTTTATTTAATATGACTTAATGTTTTATTTTCTCTTTTTTGTTTTCGACAGAGATACTGATGGAAAAAATGCACTCACAAGTAATGCTCCAGACCTTCGTGAATTTATTGACAGAGGACTGTTAGCAGTTTCTCAAAATGCTTTTCATGAAGCATTAGAAAGCTTTCAAAAAGCAGCTGATCTTGACCCTGCAAACATTATGGTGAGTTTTCCAATAGTTTTTTGTTTCTCTCAGGTCTCAACGGGTCTCAAACAAGTTCGCTTAAAAACTTTTTTGAATGGAGGGATTATCTTATGATTAAAAAGATTTCATAGCTATCTGTATTCTTTTTCAGGTTTTGAACAATATGGCTGTGTGCCATCTCTATCTTGGTCGGCTCCGAGAGGCTTTGTCAATCATGGAAAATGCCTTAACAAGTAATCCAACACAAGGTTTACATGAAGCACTTCTTTTGAATATGAGCACTTTGATTGAATTTGAATCATCTCACTGTAACCAAAAGAAACTAGGATTGCTTAAGATGTTAGCTAGATATAAAGGAGATGGAGTGTCTGTGAGTTGTTTAAAGCTTCAGTAAAAAAATAAAAGTATTTTTCCAAATTAAACTCTTATAATGATGACTATGTTTTTAGGAATCACTTGTTTGTATTTTGTTTACATAGTTGTCCTCAAAAATTGAAGTATTTCACAATATAGTCATTGTGTCTTAAAAGCTAGAAACCCATGGGTATGTGATTGAAGTCAATGTGATAAATAGAAAGTTTATGCTTAGACATTGTGTGCAGTGTGTTATACTTCCAATTCTTAACATATTTTAGCTTGCTTGGCTCACAAGAGCTGTGGATCTCATTGATTACCGTGAACTGCGCCGGTTTTGAGCTGTGTGCTGTTGTAATTTTTTAAGAAAAAGTTTTGTTTTGTTTTCTCTTGTTTTTTTCTCTTTTCTTTTCTTGAGAAGAGGATTTCTTGTTATTTACCTACGTTTATAGCTGTTGTAAAAGCGATTAAGAATTATAGTCATGTTATAAATATTCTTTATTTCTCGTTTATGAGCACCCAAGCAATCCTATCATATACTTTTTACAAGAACACAATTCATGCCGTAAATGCTACTCACTATACATGATAAGGAACCTCTTAAAAGGTGTGCTTTGCGCGGTGTTTGGACTCTCCGCCAATCTCCTTGTTTACCGTGTGTTTATCGACCTCAGAACAACCCTGGCTCGCCACCAAATTCTGACCGGGGAGAGGGTGGTCGGGGGAACGACAGCAATTCTCATGACGGTTGCCAGGACAGGGGGGCAAGCCGGGTCGCCAGTGAGTAATTCCCTGAAAGGGGGGGGGGGTTGGAGACTGAGAGAAAACGGAGGGGGGCGGGGCGAGACGCTATTTCTACGCACGCCAAAAAAGACGCGCATTCCTTTGCAGTCTATTTGCAGCAGTCGGGGGGCCTTCGGTTTGCCGAGGCTTGGCTAGCCTGGCTCTGAGCGCTCCGCTCACCTCCCCGCGTCCTCTCGCGACTTGCCCGCGCCGTTGCGACTGGCGCCCCAGTTCCTCGCCTGCCCGAGCATTAGAGGGAAGTCCCAGACAGTCCAGTTGCCTCCACTCTACTCCACTTCATGCCACTCCACTGCACTATGGGATAGAAGATTCCCGCTTCTCTTTGAGAGAATATTATATTCTATATAATATCGCATGGGAACCCCAGTGAGAAACGGACCATCGAATCGATATCGGCACTATCAGAAAGTCACCGAAGTCGACTCGACGGGAGTAAGTTATCGATACGAACTTTCAATTACACATCCGGGGAAAATCTGATCGCCCCACATTGCATTCCAGAGTTAACCCTCTTTGAAGACATTTGAGTCATTTTTTGAACACTGCTTATCGAAATCTTCGTCGATACCGCGACGAATCGGTCCCCTCCCCTCCCCTCCCTCTTACCGTGAGCTCACCACCACGTGATGTACCAGACCGCAATGCCAGATGCCAGGATCGCGGGGCCACCCCACCCCAGCCCACGTCTCCCGCTCCTTCCCTTCCGTCCCTTTCTCTTCCTCTCCTCTCCTCTCTCTGCTCCTCTCCTCTCTCTGCTCCTCCCCTCCTCTGCTCCTCCCCTGAGTCGGCCGGCCGCGGTACCGCGTGACAACCCAAGTTTCCGATGATGAACTTGATTCGTGGACCAACATGTTGTTGGCAACATCCCGCTCCTTAAAAGGAGTACCGAAAGACTAGGGCCCCGTACCAACTTCTTTTCACTGTTTCATTTCACAAAGCGTTACGAGACGGTATTGTCAGTTTGCTAGCATAGATGCAATTTGAAGATATCTTTTCCGAATAACACGCACAAAAGTTTCGAAACTGAGATGATGTTTAGCCTATTCTGACAAACGCTTTTCTCATTGTTTTTCTTCCAAGTCGGCTAGAGCTCAAAATGCAAAGTGGAGAACTTTCCAAGTTCACGACAAGCCGATGACCGAGGACAAACGAAT
The DNA here is from genome assembly GCA_902196195.1 of Aptinothrips rufus. Taxonomy (NCBI): domain Eukaryota; kingdom Metazoa; phylum Arthropoda; class Insecta; order Thysanoptera; family Thripidae; genus Aptinothrips; species Aptinothrips rufus. The sequence goes on along the minus strand of CABIKL010000904.1, from coordinate 1,215 downwards.
CCTCCAAAATGGCGCCTGGGGGTTATGCAACCAGAATACAGCGCTCTTTAACACAATGCCCATCCGAGCGCGGGCCGCTCTCCCTTGTTACGATTCTGGTGAGGGTGGCGCCTTGAGCGTTCTTTTTCTACGAATAATAAACAGCACTGAAGTCATACGCGATTTCAAACTAAATTAAGAGCAGTGCTCCTTACTCTGCCAGAAGGGAATTAAAAGGAAGGCGATCTTCCGCAAAAAATCTTGACGGTTTTGAATCGACCCTTACGCACTCAGTGATCGAAATCGAAACCTTTGCGACCAATTTGCCTGTATACCGGAATCAGCTTCTAATTTATCTCGGTTTGTGACTCGGTTTGTGAGTCACTTATTGGGAAGGTCGCGGTCGATCTAGCTTGGGCTTCCGCCGTGGGTTTCTTGCCTGCGCCTCCAGCCAGCCGCTGCTTGACCTCAGGACACGGCCGTATCGCGTGCCTCTCCCCCCCCCCCCCCCCCCCCCCTTTTTCACCTCCCATCCCAACCCCGCCGAGCCGCCGCGCCGGTGTCCGTGCCCCGCGGCCCTCGCCCACAACCCCGGCACACCACCCCCACCCCCACCCCCACCCCCACCCCCGCCCCTCAGCCAGCTTCATTCCAGTTTGTAGTGGATCGACTGGGATTGCCCCTGTGGCACGCTAGGGCTCCAGCCAGGCCCTAGCCACCCCTACCCCTCAGACGTGTGGCGTCATAGTCGCTGCCTACCTCACAGGCGTCGATTCCTTTGACGTCAATGGACTGAGCATGGGAGAGCCCCGCGCTGCCGGCACTGCCGGCTCGGCTCGGGCAGGGCAGCGCTAGGCAGCGCATGGAGTCTCGTGGAGCGGAGCAACGGGTGGGTCGCGCTGTCTCACTCGCTCCGCCCTGCTGCTCTCGTCAACCGCATCGCTCGGTCTCACTCGCTCCGCGCTGCTCACATGACTCGACTACCCGACCGTTGCTCATCTCCAGAGCAGCAGGTCCTGCTCTTCAGCAAATAACGTCAACAACGCTCGCGAAATCGGAGCAGCAGTAGTTATATACACATTGCGATTGCGTAGTTCGCGAGGGAGACGAATGGCAATAAGTACTTGGACTGCCCCAGCGGTCTTAGCTGCAAACATGCATGTACGTACGAGTAGACCTGCGACGTGCAGCGGTGAATGTGGCGCTCGTTGGAGCAGCAGGCGGCAACACTGTAAA
>CABIKL010000903.1:0-18194 GCA_902196195.1 Aptinothrips rufus | reverse complement strand
CCCCCCCCCCCCCCCCCCCCCCGTATGTGATTTATATGCGAACCCTTGCCGCGGTGTGTGTCCACAGAGATGTTCCGGAGCCCGTCCTGTTCGTTGCTCCGAACGCGACGAACATTGAACCTCTCTCACCCACTGCAGTGTTTCCCGTAAGGTCCTCTCTATCTCGGTTGCCGCCCTTGCGTAGAACGAACAGAACGGGCTAGAGAAAAGGCCTGCAGGGGGCACGCTGACAAACTGGGAATGTTCGACTGTTGAGTATGTTGTATGGCTGTCCTCGATGGTTCATTCAGCAGGCAGGAACGAAAGTCGTAATATCTGAATACGACTCAGTGGTACTATGATGCATGCTTCATCCTAACTTGGGTGTAAACTCTGAGGCACAGCAATTTTGCTTCCCACTCCGTAAAGTGTGTAAGAAAAAGAGACAAGTAAAATTCTTTTCAACTTTTTGAAGTATTTATTTAATTATTTACAACATAAAAGAAATAATTCTCAATTCTGACTCAAAGGAAAACAAAAAAACCTCTATGGACATCACTCTCTGGACCTTAATTCAAGGTTATTTAAATATAACATTATGTTCCCCAAAGTTTCTTATAATATAATACATTGCAAAATGTTCCACAGAACAGATTTATTGCATAAATTCAATTTCCAATAAATCTATTAAATTTGATAAATTACTAATACGTAGGAGTAAGTTACAACAACAAACATAGAATGAAACAGATTTTGATGAAAATGTGAGAGCTTTCTCTGACAGAAAATGTATCTGTTTGGAAAATAAGAATATGAAATGGATGGTTTTAAAAAGTAGAAAATAGACAAATTGCCTACCCACTTGACAGGAAAAAGATAAAAAATATGCCTTACTACATTTTAGTGAAGGCACAACATACACATTTCAGAGAGACCCAGAACGAACACTAAAGTTTTTTACACTTCCAATCCATCTATCTTTTCAAAAAATTTCTTATAAAATTATAAACCATTGCCATGATGTGTTGTTCCAGATCATTGTTCCTGCATGTAAATCATTAAGTTTCCAAATCTTAAGGGAAACTACTAGAAGCAAGATGAGATTTATGTTCTCTATTATACATGAGATCCGGAAGTAAGTAATATTTCAGAAAGTAAAGAAGTCAATGGTTAAGAAAGAAACTGGAATAAAATGAGTTTGTAAATGCTTCTAGTTTTCAATTTCCAATCCAACAGATATGAAATGTGTAACATTTCAACATTCATTAAGCAAAATGTGCTTCACAAAGAGAGATTAAAACAATACAGAAAAGGAATCTGACAAGCAAATCATTGTCTAACTGTGAACATAATGAAAACAGGAATAAATATGAACTACCACTACATGAGGGTCATGAATGATCAATATAGTCCTACTAAGATGAGTTAGTGTGTTTTCAATGATGCACTAGATCTAGATATTCATGGATATGGAGAAATATTCTAAATACAAAAAACAAAATGTATTACACACATGAAATTGACAGTGAACAACATTCCATGGCTTGCATGCTTGCATTGTGGAGAGAAAAATAATCCACATAATTTAATTTGAGGCGTATAGCTACAGTTCTCTCTACTCACATAATTAACATTTTCACTTGCAGTGTAAACAAAACAGATCAAAATGTATCAAATGCCTCATAAAAATGTGTTTAAAACACAGTTGTAGATCACCCAAAGTTAGCACACCACAATATTTGTTTAATTTATTTTTAACTATCACTTAAGTCTCTTCATGATTGGCTGGCAGGTACATCTGATTGGTTCTGTCGAGATACAACCACAAATTGCGGCATATTTGAATCAGTAATGGGTACCAAGCCTGCACCTGCTGTAGAGGGAGCAGCTACTCTCGTAACCACAGGTGAAGTGCCTGCGACTGAAGTGATGCCGGCACTTGATAATCCCACAACACTCACAGTCTTTTGTCCCATTTGCAGTTTTAAAGGCTGACCTCCAATCTATAAGATCAAAGAGACAACATTTCAATTTTCTCTTCTGCAAGAAAAATTTAAAAAGCTGTAAATATGAGTGATTAACATTGCAGACAATTTACCTGGGCCTGACCAGGCATTTGGAGGATCTGCCCAGAACTTAGAATTGTTTGTGTTCCTCCAATTCCAGGCTTTCCTTGAATGGTAACGGTTTTTGGTGGGCCTCCTTGCTGGCCTGGAACAGTTATCGTGATAGGCTTGCCCCCCGCTGCCCCTGCCTGAGCTGCTTGGCTTGCTGACATCACAATCATTTTCACTCCTTGTTGTGTGGTCACAGTTTGAGCACCTGAAACAGCTATTAAATCCAACAATATGTTATTGTTAGTAGATCCATACAATCATGAAATACCATCGCTGAGAAGAAAATGATTGTTTAAATTGTTTATTTACCTTGACCAGCTTGACTGTTTGTAATAGTTTGAACTGTTCTGAGTGCAGAACCTGAAGTAACCATGATGATTTGTCCAGTATTTGATCGTCCTAATACTGCAGGCTGGCCTCCGCCTGGTTTGGTTATTACTATTGTCTGTTTGCCAGCAATACCTCCAGCTTTGCTAACTGAAATGAAAAGATTTAAATAAAATTAAGAAAAAAAACTGAAGGATAGCTAAAAAGGCAAACCACAAATAACTGGAATTGTACATTACCTGTTCCTGGATTAAGCAGCTTCACAATAGTAGCACCTTGAGGAAGGTTTCCTTGTTGAATTGTAGCACCTTGAGGTATTGCAGTTCCCTGAGAACCATCTGCTTTCACTGTTTGAATAGTTTGAACATTTCCAGCAGTTTTTCCAGGAATGACCATCTTTGGCATCTGCAAGAAATATAAAAAGATTAATGTGCATGAAGCACAATCAACACGACCCAATTATTTCTCCACAAACCCTGAGGGAAATATAATTACCGAGGCTACGGTCATGCCCTGACTGGTCTTCACCAGCGTTACAATCTGGCCAGGTTGGTTTGAGCCAGGACGTTGAAGGAATATCTGTTTTCCGTGTTGACCCGGCGCAGCACTCCTCAGCAGGGTTGTACCAGGCGACGCTAGTCTCACTGTTTGCCCTACTGACAAAACAAAACTGGTATAAGTACCAATCAGACACCACAAGAAGCAATTGAGGCACTGCCAATGTCTCACCAAGAGCTCCCGACGGATTAGCGCCCCGGACGATGCGCATGGTTCCACTGGTTGGGGTCGACACCGAGGCGGAGGACACGGCCACGACGCTGGCTTGGGGACTGGGCGCTGCGGCCACGACCTGGGCGCCTACCTGGGCGCCTACCTGGGCGCCGACCTGGGCCCCCTGTGCAGAGCTTGCCATCACAATGGTTGCAGTGGCTACCGAGTTACTGGGAGCGGGCGCCGTCACTTTATGAGTGGCGGCTGCAGCAGCCAGGGCCTGGATCCCAGACATCTGATTGGATGTCACCTGTTGAGCACAATAGCGATGCGATTCAGGCCGCGCCCGCCACGCCGCGCCACGCCCGCGACGACTGGCAGCTGGAGTGTGGACCAAACTACATACTTGTGCAGAGCAACAATCCATACCTACAAATCAATGGCCTTTACAAGCAACAGCAAACATCATTCTAAGAAGTCACAGCTAGATAGAGGAGAACACAGCAACAATAGCCCAACCATAATACAATACACCGATCATCACCATCGACAGCGATCCAAAACAACAGGGTGATTGGGGATTACATTGCAGCTACCTACTACTTAACAATCGGCCAAGAGTATCTGCATCCGACCACACCAAAAGTAGAAGCAAGATTATTGTACCTCATTTGCAAACTTCAGATTAATATGAAAAGAGTTTTACACTACAAAAATAATAAATAAAATATACCTCAAGGTGCTCTTAAGAATCAGTAATGATATCATGTTTGTATCTACTAAATATTTTTCAAGGACGAAGATTAGCACCTGAGTAAAAACTAACATAGAAATTTAAGAAGACCTCAAGAAGTTTTGAAATTACTATTATTAATAGAACTCTATCATCACCACCACCACCATAGCCATTCAAGAGATGCCATGCTCCACTAACTTAACATTTGGAAGTATATAGTTCAAGCAAAAAGAGATGATAAGTTTATAAATGTCCCCAAACAATATGGCATTTCATCCAAAACCCTTTATTTACAAGGCTGAATTGCCTCTACGGATTTAAACTCAGACATACATAGAAAAAAATTGGATAAGAAATCGACATATAAAGTAAATATAGGCTCAACTATTGGGCAAAAGTAATGCATGCAAAAGATACGTGCAAGATGTAATTAAAAATCTTGCTCACCACAGGTGATGCGGTGGACCCCGTACCAGTCACACTAGTTACAGCCGTTTGGCCGACAACTGATGTTACTGTTCCTGATTTAGCAGACAGCAAACTTTGACCGGGAGATATTACACTCTGGCCAGTAGGATTCTGCATTCGGATCAGACGAAGTGTCTGAGGTCGCACCATGGAGGGCGAAGCACCACCTGTCGACACAGGTAGCCTGAGGACTGTACCCGCTGGCGTGCCCGTGGCGGTGCTTACCACAGTGCCTGCCATAGAGCCTGGAGGACGGCCTACTGCTGTTGCAGGCCGAACAGTTGGAGCGATACTTGGACGAACCGCATTAGGTGTCGCAGCTGTTGGGAGGCACAATGTCAGGTCAGTGGTACTTTCACAATGTTAAGATGTGCCAGGTCAGTGATAATGTCATTAATATAAGATGATCGTCACCTCTGAGGACAGTTTGAGGAGCCCCAACTGATTTTTGGGGTGAGGTCTGGGTGGGGGCAGGCTGGGGACGGGCAGTGCTAGCTGCCGAGACAAGAGCTGCAGCTGCAGCTGGGGCTGGCTGTCGAATGGTTGGGGTGAGGGCCGGAGGAGAACTAATAGCAGCAGCAGCAGCAGCAGCGGCAGCAGCAGCCACTCTACTTCCAGCACCAACAGCTGTGGTTGTTGTTGTGGTCGTAGTTTTTGACGAAGCAGCAGTTGATTGTGTTGTGGCAGGTACGGGAGAGGGCAACTGAAAGGACAAAAGAACTTACGTTATAATCTTTCAATGGAAACTTTACATATAGACAGATAAAGTGCATGTGAACTTACTGCTGGTGCTGAGGAAGTTGGGGAAATATCGTACTTCTGAATTTGCAAAATGTAAGCATCTGCTGTTGGGCATGCTCCCCAGTATACCTCCAATTGTTGGGTAAAAGCCTTGGCCAGTTGTACTCTTCCTGGTTGAGCAGGCTTCTCTGCTTCTAAATACCAAAGGTCTTTACAGCATACCTGCATCAAATAAGTTGCTTAATACAGTTACAATAGAAATTACAGAAAATCTAGAATAAGTGGAGCTTCACTTAGAGTGAGCTTGGACTCATACCTGATTATTCCAGGCTTTACGGTAACCATCTCTACCTGACCACACATACATGCGACTATGAATCCCAATAGCACAGTGTCCGGCCCTTGCTTTGGGTACATTGTCCTCATATGTATCCATTTGAAAACTTTCCCAAGTCATTGTTTCTGCACGAGAGTAAAGGGTGTTAGTTAGTTCAGACACACAATATCTACATACATCTCATTTCACAAAAAACAGGAAAACAAAGTCATACCTAAGTTAAGGCAAGCTAAGCTGTTGGTGCATTTCCATTCTTTTTCATGAGTGGCCACTTTGACATCATCTAGGACCAATGGCACCCATCCTCCAAAGACAAACATTCTGTGGCCAATAAGAGTGGCAGAATGAAGGGACCGAGGTAAAGGGGCAACGCCATGCACAGTTGGTTTGTGCCAATGCATGGTATCTAAATCAGAAAACACACTTTACTTCTGAGTATGGAAAACTTAAATCAATAGAAGAAACAATTAACTTAAATTTAAACTCTGATTGAAGAGGGGTCTCTGAAAATGATTCTGAATGCACAATACTCAATTATGTAAGACTGCACTCTATACTCACCAATATCAAGCATCCACAAGTCCCCTAAACGGCATCCACTCATACCACCATATATCACAAGGCTTGTACGTCCATTTTTATCGGTATAAGCGACAGCAGTGTGAGATTCCCTTGGAGGGGGTGAGTCGCCATATGTCAAGGGGACTTCCCAAGCTGTCTGATGGTTGGCTTTCAGCTCAAGCACATATAAGTCATTCAAATACCTGAAGGTTACAGATGGAAATTAGTAGATTCAGATGGAAGTGCTGATTATATGGTATTAAGAAGATAATATTCAGATGGTACCTTGGTATGTTATTTTTAGGGTCATCACTATCATTAGCCAAACCTCCAAAGAGGAAGACACGATTTCCAATCAAAGTAAAACTATGACCAAGCCGAGGGCATGGAGGCGGGAATTTCTTAGGGGGGCGTGGGCTTAACACTTTCCATTCCCACCTACTTGCCTGAAAAATGTAAGTTTGCGAATTAGTAGAATAATAGAGAGAATTAAAAAGTATGACAACCCATTTGAATGTTTAAAAGCGCAAGAGAGTATTTGATTTCTTTTTGATATATCTTACCTGAAGTTCATAAAGGTCCGCGGAATATTTTCCATACTCGATCATACCACCAAAGACGAGAATACGAGTTCCATCCGCTACAAAGCCATATGCTGCACATCCTGCAGGTATGTCTCCTTTGCATTGTGGGACAAACCACTTATTGGTTGCTGTGAAAATGCAAGACACATTATTTGAATTAAAATTGGTCTGATTTCAAGATTTTAGAAGTCTTCATTAATAATGAATTCTTGGCTTCTCTTAAATGAAATAACTGAGATAACAGGACAGCAAAGGAATCAGCAAGTAAGGCGCAAAAAAAAAGTGCTATTCGTAGTCCCTACATCTCTAATTAAGTACAGACAGAAATCATTCAAAATGCAAGAAGTCTGGTAGTTTGATTTATTTCCCAACACAGTTCTAAAGAAAAAAAATTTATTCTTGGAAAACTGTTAAAGGAGTTTTTGACGGTAGAATACTGCACGATTCGAATAGCATCACGTCCGATTTTCAAGGAAATTTTGATGGGCTGGTGGGTTTTGCATGATAGTTGAAGTTGAAGCCTAACCTCCGTTATCTCGTGTAACGTACGGGGGAGCCGGTACGCCGGCAAGAGTTCGAGGTTGGGACCAGATATCGCATAATGATCGGTACAGTCAGTAAATGACGAAGATTTCCTGTGTGTGCCTCAGCAAGTGTCGGATAACAGATTGTGGATAATCATTTGTATTTTGAAGTGAGAGGAAACATCAACAGTGCAGAGATGATCATCTGACAGTTGTCGCCGGCAGGAAAACCGCTATGCTGCTCTGGTGGGTTCGGGATAAAGGAATCGGTACTTCGACTGCAAAGTGCCTGCCAGGGTGAGTGTTAACGCCGTGTCTCCTCTGTGAAAACATCAAATTATTTTCTAGCCGACAGCCTCAAGCGAAAAGATGGCGCATCAAGCGCCGTTAGGCCAGTGTGCTGAAGGCTGAAGCGTCCCGCAACAACTGTCACTAACCAATATTCATCTGACATATGACCAAAATTTCGAGGGTGCCCGCGATTCGCAAGACTACCATACGACTAAAGAGCAAGGCATGAATGAAATGGGCTTTTAATTCTTCTAAAGAAGGAATTGACAGTCCGGTATTAAGATCATGTAGGAAAGCCGAAGGAGGCAGCCATATTGAATAACCAAAGTAAACCGCCAAATCTCAACATAGGTTTTACTTGAATGTAAGACGAGCCTCACACCGATACTTGCACCAAATGAAAGTTTGCGCGTTTAAGTTTCGATTTCAATGCGGTCAAGGCAACACAGGAAAGAAAGTTGTAGGATAATACGAATTCAACAATCTTCATCACCGCCATTTTGCACTAGCATAAAGGAGCCTAGACGTCGACCGCCCACAATATTTACCTGTATTAAAAACATGAAGTTCGTCCACGATCCCTTCATTTCCTCCACCAAACACAACCATGAGATCTTTAATTGCAACGGCCCTGTGTCCATGGCGAGGCCGTGGTTGAGGCCCTGAAGGGTTATGAACCTTATTCCACTTAAACAACGGCTCAGCCATATTGTTATGTTTTGACTGTTCGTCTGGTTCGTCTGCGAAATTACCCATGATGCCCTGTACACAAATCGAGGAAATGTATGAAAAATTCTGCTTGAATGTTAATGTTAATATCGAAACCCTCTTCGATACTCTCGTTGGCAGTCACTTCGGGGGCCGCCGGCCGCTGCACACTCTAGTTAATTCATGACATTAGTGTCACGGACTACGAAATGCATGACATTAGCACTGTCACACGGTTGAGTTTGCAGTATACGAGAGCTGCATGATGTTTTTCCAATCTTCTTCTCTTTTTGTTTGGAGTATCATTTTCTTGTGTCTGCTTGAGGCATAGACAACCCATGGGAGGAGGTCTTCCCTTTTATTACTTTTTTATTTTCTATTTATTTTGCCTTGTATGGATGCATATTGACGTCCGCGTCAAGCGCACCTCTGATGTTAAAATTTCTGGTTCTCCACGGATCCAGGAGTGCGAAAGTGGAGCTTTTTTTTGTCTGTTTTTATGGTTTATGTATAGCGTATTGCGTACATTTAAAGCTGCGCTGCACTGTCTGACGTCCCATGGAAGTCCAAGAAGCCTGGATTCCGGTGTAAGTACATGTGCAGGATTCGCTAGAGTGATCTGCCCCACGATTACGCCACGTTCTTAGTAACGACCTTTATGTGCATGGCATACTCGAAATGTCTGCCGTTTCCTTCGATCGACTGTTTTGTGTCTCAGTTAGGGTTAGGGCCGAGGGAGAAATTTCAGCGTCGATATCGAAACGATATCGCCTCCAATGTAATCAACTCCAAAATGGTTTCGAAAGCGATGATTTATCGCCATTCGATATTGATTTGACTTCGTTTCGATGTCATATGTCGAAAACTTGTCGTCGTCAGAACCATTGTGGCTTCGGTTTCAGCATGAAACGCGATATGTCGTTTCGATATCGACGCCGAAATGTCTCAGTGGGGAGTGGCTGGTCGATCTCATCTAGTCTCCCACTCACGCCTCACCGCCGAGTGAGTGTGGCGGTCAGTCGGTGAAATGCTAATGTCGCCGCCGTGCCGGCACCCGGCACTCACCTCACCTCGCCGGGTCAACCTGCGGGTCAACCCCCGCCGCGCTTCTCCCCAGCCCGACCAGCCAGGCGGACACTGTTCACGCCTAAAGCACGGCCCAGCGCGGAGCACGGCATGGCCAGGACATGGCGAATGAGGACGACTGTCCGCGGAGATTGTCAAAGGAGTTCTTAAAGACAAGTGTACCATCTGCTGTGGGGAAGCGAAAGAAAAGTCTCGCGGGTTTGTAGCATGAGTAGTTCTAAAGGAGTGTCTCTGCGAAGTTTTGAACATACTGAGTCCCTGCGCGACGTATGCGACGCCCCGCGGCTCCGCACCTCTTTGCCACGCTGCCCCGCCAGCGAGGTTGACGTGGAACAACCCACCCAGAGCCCCATCTAATTAGTGTGACGTCGAATGGAACTTACGTGGCTTTAAATAATTATACAGAGCGAGGTGTTCACGTTCATGTGTGGACCTCTTTTCGAATCTTACTGAAAATGATCACACCCAGAACTTATTGCTATAGGGGGATCAGTCAATCGCGGATCGCGGGTGGTGAGAGCTAACGAAAGAACACAGAAAAACGAATACCAGAATCCGGGTCACCCAGAAACCTAGGGGAAGAAATCTTATTCTGGACGCCACTGAGGTGGTACCTATTTTTTAAAATAATCAGGAAGCTACGAAAAGAATTAACGAATAAGTTCCAAACTGGCCACCACACATTTTTTTTTTGTCCTCGGTTTCCGGGTCGGCTGCTCCAGATTCTGGTTTTTGGTTTTTCTGTGAAAATATAAGCAAGATATGTCACACCGGCGAGATTTTCATCCGAGGTATTGGGGGCAAAGAGCGCTGAAAGTGGGCTCCAAGGTATCAGGGTGCGATTCCCCACCCCCGCCTCCCGCCTCCGAAACAAATCGACATCTTTTTTTCACGGCTCGTCCTAACATCCAGAGGGACTCATTTTGGGATTTTGGCTTACTTCGCGTGAGCAAGTTTGATTATTTCAAGCGGGGTAGAAGGAAAAAGTAAATTAGGTCTATTCTACCATTCTACCCAAAGAAAAATGAAAAATAAAGCGACAATATCGAAATGATTTCGATCAAAATCTTGCGTCGTAAACCGGAGATGACCTCTGTTTTCCTTTCGTCGGTTGTCCAAAAAATAAAATTCATCCGTGGTATACCACACATTATTTTGTCTGCGGATGCGTTGCGTGACACTCATGACAGTCTCTTGCACCTGCCCGTGCTGACGGCGGTACCTCGTCTCGAAGCGCCAGACAGTGATCTACCACAAGAGGGCAGAGCGCGGACGTTTTCCTTCCATCTCGTTAACGATTGGTGCGATTTATTCGATTCATTTGCCGCATCCGTGGTCACGTGACACGCCACCTGTAGGAAGCCAGTAAGTGACGTCACGTGGTGCTTGACTGCGGTTTCCTCCAAGAAGGTACTTGATTGGCAGAACACCTTGCATGCTAACTCGCGCGTTCAGTGTGACTTGTTAACTTACCTTACTAGCCAGTGTGTCTTTCCAGGTTTTCTTCGCCCTCGTCTTCCGGGCGTCCGGACTGGGATATTCCGAAAATAATTCTTTTCTCTCGAATAACCGATCCCGATTCAGAAAGTTTGCAACGCATGTGCGTGAACTGGCAGCAGGCTTTCGTCCGGGTGAGCAAAAACAACACGCGTTCAGAACTTGAGATAGGCCTATGAGTTACTGTCGAGTCGTCAGACATTTCTTTGAGACTTTTTTTTCAGAGAGCAAACTAATTAACAACTTTTCATGGCTGTGGTACCAGTCCCTCAGTCCCTCAGTCATGGCCGTGCATTGGGGTCCCTATGGTCACTACGGCGCTTGGTCATCTGCACGTGACAGCTGGTGACCGCGGGCTTTGCAATGGCGAAGGGTCAAAATTTGAACACGCAGGCGACAGGCCGCCGTTTCGGATCTTTCCCCTCAATTCCTGACTTTGAGAACCTTATGCTATCGAGTTTCGGTTGGACAAGGTAGAAACCCTCTGAGCAATTGCTGATCGAAACGATGTCGTATCGAATCGATGAAATTTAAATTGCAAACGACATCGAATCGACGTCGTTTCAACCACCCAGTATTTCTCACTGGGATATCGGATCTCCCTTTCGGTTTTCGATTAATTTCGATTAGTCCTGCGCCCTGTGGCGTCATATCATGACGTCCGCAGCTCGCATCGCTCCACGCATTGTCGTGTGACCCTGAGCTGAGGAGCGAGCGAGGGAATACGTCGTCATAATGACGAACCACGACGGAAACAACTATGCTCTGAGGGAACAACATGTTGAGGTTCAGTTAGGTGGCCCATGACCACCTTGATTCGAAAAGGCACGTGTCCCGGGCAGGGGAAAAAAGAGAGAGGGGGGGGGGGGGCGGGGGGGGGGGGGTGAACCGAGTTGTGAACCGATATAATTGCCCGACTCCACGAGGTCCGTTCCTTAAATGCACCCACCTGGACGTAGGCAATACACCCGAGCGGTTCCTCACATACTCCAGTCAGCGCACACCTCTTCGTCCAGTCACTCTTTCAGTCATTTCACTCGCTGTTCCAGTCATTGAAATTTTCTGATTTTTCGGAAAAATTGTAACAAATTCGTCAAAACATACTCATTTTACTCCTATTTTCGTCAATTTTTCATGAAATTGTCTCATAGCACTGGTCTCTAGTCACTTCTTTTTTTCATCTTCCAGTCACCAGTCAGAGTCCGCTCGTATCGGAAGTGAGGTACCCCTCGAATACACCTCGTCTGCTCCAGTAGGTACCGGTACATCGATATAACTGGTATTTGAATCCGTGTTTGTAATTTGTGTTTGAGTTTAAAGTTATGTCTAAATTTATCATGGTGCTAGCGACGCAGGTTCGAATACTGGTGCTGACTCGTTTTCTACTCCCCTCATTGGGATCTCGATGACGGCACTGACGCTTAATAGCCAGCGTTACGTAGCTTGGCGCCCTGCCCCGTCTAGCCCTGCACCGCTCAGCGCTCCGATTGGAATTCACGCGCCAAGCGGCATGCACCTGTTGCGCTCTGTTGCGGTTCTGCATCCGGTAGGGCGCGTTGCTGCGGCTGTGTGCGGCCAACCAATCAGCGACCAGCAGCCAGCCAGCCAGCCAGGCACACGTCAGCCAGCCAGCCGCCAGCCCGCAGCCAGTCCTCACCTCAGTGCAGTGGCAGAACTCATAGGCTACGCTGAACGAGTGTTCGCTGTCGCTGTCTTTCGACGTTAAGACCGTCGTGGACGTCGCAGGCTCGTCGCAGGCCCTGTCCGCTCTATTTATAGCACCGAGCATCATTGTGAACAACGACGAACTGCTCTATAAATTCCATCGGACAATCTAACTGATCGGGCACCGCATTCTAACCTCAATCTCAAGAGTGCTTCGCGTTGTGACACATTCCCCTGTTCGTCTCAGTGATTCGCCACTGCTCCTTAGTAATTCCTGTGAGTTGTTCTCCACTGGTGTTTCGAGTGTCTTGAAATAGTGATTGGTATACGGTAACTTGTCATGGTACGCCTGTGACGAAGTGCTTTGGAAGCCCTGTGTAACGAGCCGATTTTCTCTGAGGGATTGTTTCATCGCCGGGCTGTGGACATTTCTTGTCTCCAGAGTCCATCAGATTTCTTCTTTTCGTTGGAGCAGTTAGAAGGTAAGCGATAACAATGCGGCTGTGTGAGTTCCAGCCGCGGCAAGGACAGATATTGCGTGATCAGCAGAAGCAGAAGGATCTGAGATCTGTGAGGTAACCTGAGAAGCAGGGAGGGGGGAGGGAGGCTGATGAGCAGAAAGACACAACGGGATGGTACTTATTTCATTTCGTTCGTCAAATCAAAGAACAATTATGTGCAAAAATCCATGGAAATAAAAGTATAGTTAAAGATCTGACTACTATACCCCTTACGTGATCTGTTTTTCTTCAGCCACTGAATTTGAATTTTCTTTGTGCAGTTCAATCTTGTCAATAAAATTTACAATTCACTTTTACTTTCCCTCCAAAGAAGCATTGAGTTTTGTTGATTAATTCAATGAACACTTTTTGAGGGAACTCTGTTTAAAAGAGCGAATTCAATGTATAATAAGATTGTACATGTAATTTTTTGGTTCTCATTTGTGCCAAATTTAACAACACTGTTCTCTGTGATCTTATCAGGAAGCATGTAAAAAAAAGGCCTGAATTTTTATAAATATATATTACTACTTCACATTTCTCAATTTTTTCTGTAACAATAACAAAAAAACTTAATTGCAAAAGCTGATTAATTAATTTCAACATTAAGTCTTGATTTACATCTGAACATGTGTAAAGTTTTCTTTTTGCTCCCAATAGAAATTAACATATTAATGGAATTGGGTATGCATCTATAATACTTGCTCGTAGAGGGGCTCATAGTGGAAGTTCAATAGATTGTAGTAAATTTACAAAATCTAGCTGTGCATTGGTTCATTTGACTAGCTTGAATACTCAGTAATTCAGATTTTATTGTAGGCTTTAATTTTCTTCACAGTAATCTAAACCAATCATGCCCCTAATTCATTTACATATTATCTTCGATACCAACCATAAAAAAGAGAAAAATAAGTGTGGGCGCTTGCCCCTGCACACCTGTGCCCTAGAATTCGTTTCTGCTTCTCCCAGAATTTGTGAAACCACAGCCCTTGAATTTAAGGAATGACTTCGGCCCTAGATTCAGGGGCAAACGCCATCGATTCCGGGGGTGAAAAATCTAATCTCATGTTCGATGATCTACATTACAAAAAGCAAGGTCACATCTTGGGTGTAATATTCCGTGTTCAAGCGAGGATCCAGCGGGAGGGTAACGGGATACGTGCCCCCCCCCCCCCTTTTCCCGAAGGATCGGCGCCGCCTGGTAGACACGCAGTTTTTCGCGCTGTGTCCCTGTATGGTGGCAATTTTCGGGAATTTTTTCCCCCAAAAGTCAGGTCTGGATCCGCGCCTGTCCGTCCGTGTTCCTGTTGCTCTTTTTGAGAGAGGTGTGTGGAAGGGGGGGGGGGGGGGGGGGGGGGGGGGGTAAAGGTCGCGGCTCGGGGCCTCTGTGACGACGTCGGTTCTTTCCAGTGACGTCGGAAGGCAGACGGTTACCGGGCACGTAACAACACACTGGCTGCCCTGCGCAGCCCTGCCCTGCCCTGCCCTGCCCTGCCCCGCCCTGCCCTGCCCTGCCCTGCCCTGCCCTGCGCAGCCCTGCCCTGCCCTGCCCTGCCCCGCCCTGCCCTGCCCTGCCCTGCCCCGCCCTGCCCTGCCATGCCATGCCCTGCAGGGGTTCTGGCTCATTATGAATAATGCAGACGTGTGACTCGTTCTCACCGCGGTAACCACCTCAAGGGCTAGCAGGTAGCTGGCCGAAGCATATTGTAGCTTAACAATTAACATAGCCATGCATGCCAGGAGCGTAGATACGCAGGAGGTGGGTTGGTTTCGAGGGGTGTGTGTCTGTGTGTACGGGTTCACCCCCTACCCCCACCGCTCATTTCGAAATTTCTGGACGCGACGCATCGAGAGGAGCTAGACGTGTACCGCTCCCAATCAGACTCCTCCTTTCCTCGAAATTTGTGTTGGAATTGACATTTTGACCGCGCTGAGTCGTCGTCGGCTTTCAGCTCGCTTCGCTCATGTTCCGTGTGGGTCCCTGCGGCTCGCCGCTCCCCAACCCCCCTGAAATTCTTGCATATCTACTACGGCCCTGAGACATCGCGTGCACCCCTAAAGCTTGCCACTGCGAGCCATTGCCTTGGTCATTGCATAATGCGGATGTGCTCTTGATTTGGGAGCCGC
This sequence comes from Aptinothrips rufus, assembly GCA_902196195.1. NCBI lineage: Eukaryota > Metazoa > Arthropoda > Insecta > Thysanoptera > Thripidae > Aptinothrips > Aptinothrips rufus. The sequence goes on along the minus strand of CABIKL010000903.1, from coordinate 3,235 downwards.
CAGCCTCGCCCGTCGCGAGATAACACCTGTAGCTGGCGGTTGGTTCGATACCTGTTCGGTTTCCTCTCGTCTCTGCACCCTGCCCTGCCCTGCCCTGCCCTGCCCTGCCCTGCCCGGACTGCCGCACTGTCCTTATCTCACTGGCAGAGCTCACGTAATGCCCTCGCCACGGTCGGAAACAGCTGCCGCAGCGCTGGGATTCGAACCGCCGACTTCAATGTTAATATCTTTTGCCATTTTAAGAGTAGCGCAGGGAAGAAAGGCAAAAGCATGTCCCCCCCCCCCCCCCCCCCCAACCACCACCACCACCAACCCCGACAATATATTTTACATACTACCGGGATATGTACTCTGTTGTACCTAAGTACGCATACGTTACGTGCAAAGTTTTACGCGACTATGTATACGACTTTGTACGTAACTGCGTACAAATTGTACATAATTACGTCTAAATTGTTCGTAACGTTACGTATATACACGTAAGTTATCTACAGAAAAGTACATGACCAGTTAGAGTGTAATTATTCGATGTTTTCATCAACCAGTTTCGCCGATAAAGAGTGTTAACTCGGCCTACGCCACTGGCACCTTTTAATCGCGTCTGACTTCCCGCCTTCCTGCCGCCAGAGACAATCTCTCTCAGCAGTAGATATGGAATCAGCTGCCATGGAATAGATGTGGAACAGGTGTTTCTGCTAGTGACAACAACAAGTGTAAAAAGAAATATTTTGGGGGGTCATTTTGAGACCTATTCTGATCTGAAACGCGTTTCGAAGCATCCTGATCATTTTGCAACAGGTTTCAAAATCACCTGTAAGTGTAAGGGACCACACGACATGATCTCTATGCCGCGGTCTTCGATTTCGTTTCCAGCTCCCGTGATATCGTCTCCGAGCAGTTTGGCGACTATAGCTGTTTGCATTAACCTTGAGTCTTCCTTGAATGGTCGCTTGAGATATCGTCTGCTGCAGACTCCTCATAATTAGAGTGCGATAAGGTGCGCAATGTGAGTCACTGCGGGGACATCTCTCTCTCTCTCTCTCTCTCTCTCTCTCTCTCTCTCTCTCTCTCTCTCTCTCTCTCTCTCTCTCTCTCTCTCTCTGCCTCTCTTTCTCTCCCTCCCGCTCTTTCTCTCTCATCCTCTCTCTCTGGATCCATTACACGAACTGGCACTCGTGTGGTGCCCCCAGATTACAGCTGATGCAATACAGCCGACCATTGGATACGGCGTGATCTAGTGAGGTGCCTATGACGGATTACCCCACTCCCGCGTTTTTCTAGTGCGGTACACTCTTATTTCACTCTCGGACCACTATTGGCTTTTTCACTATATCTATTTTCAAATGTGTGCAGCAATAGAGTAATTAACAATTTTGTTCACACGTTATTGGCATTTAGTTAATGACAGTTAACAAATTTTTGCTTGGCCAAGGAGAATTTTGCTAACAGTCTCTTGCTGCACAAACTTATTAATGCGTAATGAACAAAAAGGAATATTCAAAGGGGGGAGTGCAACGTCCAAAAAATTGCCTACCTCGCAGGCAGCAACGCCCTTCGGGTGGTCTTATGTTCGTCAGCTGGTCGAAGCTTTCAAATGTTTGGGTTGGGATGCCGGCATTCCCTTTACCGATGATGTCACCTGTGGCACGGGCGGCGGGCTGGGAGAAGAGAGGGGAAGTTTTCCTTGTCCTCACTTCGTCCCCTGTTATTTTCCTGTTTATTTGGTCTGGGTAATAAGTTTTGCAAATGTGCTTCAGTTTCCTTGACCTCTGTCTACTTTACATTTACCATGGCTTCATTTGTAACAAAGTAGGACGCGCACGTCCGCACGTCGTTGGAAAGCTTTGAGTTCCGATCTTCTCGTCCCTGAGCTGTTGTGAATTTCCTGTGAATTTCTGGTCTTATATTCAATATTTCTGCGTTTTGTCCCAGTCTTACTACACTTGAAGCAAAATTCACCCGAACTTCTGCCTGACCATGATTAAAATAAATCATTTTTTTAAAGTCTGGTGTAACAAATTTCGGGAACATGTTTACCTCAGAGAGTAGTCAATAATTTGACAAAAACGAAGCATGTTAACTATCGAATTTTGGTTCGTCGCTCCTGAAAGGTCGTTGGGTGCGATGGATTTGACCCCTCTGTGATGTAATGTTCTTGCACGGCGGGCGGACTTATCTGTGAAAGGGTTATTGACACAGACGCCGGCTCTATGTGCGCGAATATTTGAGAGGTGTCGCGCCGTTGTGAAGCAGCCGCGGGATTACGCTCTCTGTACTCTCTGTTAATTTGATTGTGTAACAACTACACACTTATAAGTGTATGACATCGGCGTTATACACTCTCAAGTGCATGAATATCAAGGCCAATGTCACACACATACACGTGCATAACATCGATGCCACTCACTTGTAAGTGTATTACATCGACTGTCACACACTTGTATGTAACAGTACTATCACACACTTCGACTGTGACATTCATGTCATATGCACTTATAAGTGTGTAACAAAAAATTCATGCACTTATAAGTGCATAGTTGTTACACAAGTAAATTAACAGAGCTGTAGAATCACAGAGGAATGAGGTGCAACGTATTCTGAAGCATGGGCATCACTAGAAAATTATTGGTTAAAACTCGATGTACATCGTGGGTAACAATTTCGCCTGTATTTTTATTACATCGTTATTTGTTGTTGTTTTTACCGGTTTTATTTTTTACCATCGAAAACAAAGTTTGTTGGATCTCCCGCGCGGCCTTTACTTGAAACAAAGTCGAAGAAAAGCAAGGAAATTTTGCGAAAGCCAAGGCTTGGAAATTACTATTAAAAGTATTCAAAAATTTCCATGATTCCCAAAACACGGTTTGGTCCTGATACTCCCTCAACTAGAGCTGTGCGAATCACGCTTTTTGGTTTCGAATCGAATCGAATCGAATCTGCCCGATCTTATCTCGAATCGAATCGAATCGAATCTGCAAATTTTTGCGCGAATCGAATCGAATCGAATCTGTCAAATTCGAGCTCGAATCGAATCGAATCACAAAGCCAGGTAAAATAATGACCAAAAAAAATGTTTTTGTCTTTTTCTTATTTGACTGGTTGGTGTCCATAGAAATCTCCAGCTGTGCTTGGGCCGGCTAGGTTGGCTCGTGTACGACGCGCGACGCGGGAAGTTCCCACTGCTTTTAAATTTGTGCAACGCATCGCAGCGATTCGATAGCGAAGCATGTCAGAT